>SCHK01177836.1:0-16144 GCA_004124795.1 Poropuntius huangchuchieni | reverse complement strand
TTCTGATGTTTTGTTTGTTCAAATCTGTTTTTGTTTTCTGGACCCTCAGTAAAGGTTAATACAAAAATGTCTTTTTTCTTCTTCTTCTTTCCCCCCAAAGCGCTGTGACTTGTCCATGTTTGACCTGGTTGGCCTGGAGCAGCGTGTGACCAGATACCAGGCAGATGTTTTCCTGCCTCAGAGGAAAGTGACACATCAGCTTATTCAGGAGATCATGGAGTCCCCTGATCCTCCTCCCAGACCGAAGCCTGTTCGAATGAAAGTAAACAGGTATGTTGTTCGAAATAGTCAAACACACAATTGTGATGTATGATATATTGAATTGATTCAAGATATGACCAAAATTGGTCTTAAAATCAAGTTTTGGAATTTGCTTGTTTCTCTGCAGGATGCTTCAGCCTCTTCCTAAATCTGATGGGCGTTCATCAGCGAACAATCCTCGTCCTGCATGCCCTACCACCACGGCTGTTCAGACTCCAAAGCCTTTAATTACAGAGGTCACACCTTCCCCCCCTCCCTCCCAGCCGGCACCTCAAGGTCAGTTCAGGGGGCCAAGTCTAACATCCTAATCAGTCACTCATGTGATGATGACAGAAAGAGAAAACATTTTTACTCTCATTTCAGTTTGTCCTGTTGCTCCTGTCGCTGCTCCAAGAGCTCCAGTGGCTCCTAGCAGTGTCCCTCCTGCACCTGCAGTCAGGCCTCCAGCCCCCCAGCCAGTGACTGTACGCCCCTCAGGGCCGTCCAGCGTCACAACTGTGTCCGCTCCCCCTCAACCACCAAGCAACATTATGACTCAGCGGGTCCTGCTCAGCCCTGATATGCAGGCTCGTTTGCCATGTAAGTTCATTTCATCACACTTCATTTTTTCATAGCGATAAACAGTTAAGTTTACAGTTAAGTTAAATAATTTTTTTTGATTTGTCACAGCCGGTGAAGTTGTGAGTATCGCTCAGTTGGCCTCCCTGGCTGGCCGACCAGTGTCGTCCTCTCAGGGCAGTAAACCAGTCACCTTCCAGCTACAGGGCAACAAGCTCACACTCTCTGGGACTCCCTTGCACCAGGTTCCTGTTCCTCAGCCACGACCCATCCAAGGTATCCACTGCCTTCCACAAAAATAGATGAATAATCTGCTTGTGTAAATAATCCACTACCTGCTATTGACAGGTTTCTCCTTTTCCTGCACGCCTTCAGTCTTTCTTTTGAGTGTTTGGTGTGGTCTATGGCCTAACACTTTCTTCTATGGTTGTGCCCTTTAGGAAATGTAATGCATCTGGTTTCCAGTAGTGGGCAACACCACCTTATTAGTCAGCCAGCTCAGGTGGCAGTTCTTCACACAGTTAGTCAGTCAGGTAGCAGCTCAGCAAATCCCCACCCAACCAGCACAATCCCAACCTGCTCTGGACTAGCAGTACCTTTCACCGCTACTCAAGGTACTGGTGCTGTCCTTGAGTTCATCCTTGTTTGGGTACAGCCTGTATCCTGGGTACCAAACTACCTGTTACTCAGCAGAGCATGTGCATGGGTATTCTGGCACGGGTTCATTTCTTTTTTCTAACTGCATGTGACCACTTATTCGGGTGGTTTGTTGGCTACTAACTCAATAGGTCCTGTTGAATGAAGGTATTAAAATACATGCAAACACCTCTGCACATTTTAAGTCAAATGTTGTAGGAGGCACATGAGGTTTTATATGGTTGGGTTTGTTTTTCATTTTATTTGTCATTTCATATTTACTTGTTCATTATTTCATGAAGTGAAATAATTTCATTAAGCAGTGTTCTCATTTCAGTATTTTTTTCGTTTTTCTGTTTTATTCTGTTCCTTTAAGTCTAATGTATGCAGGTTAAATTTGTGACGTTGTTATTGTCCATGTTTCTCCAGAGTTAAGAGACTAAATAATTGCTCTACCGTTTACAAAGTTTGGGGATGGTTTGTTTGAAAGAAAGAAACATTTTTATTCAGCAAGTATGCATAAAATGATTTCTTAAGAATCTTATGAGAAGACTGGAGTAATGACTGCTTTGCCATCAAATAAATAAATTACATTTCAAAATATTTTAAAATAGTTATTTTAAATATGAGTAATATTTTCCATTATTTTTTTTATTAAAGGGGTCATATGATGCGATTTCATGTTTTCTTTTTTTTCTTTGGAGTGTTACAAGCTGTTTGTGCATATATAAGATCCGTAAAGTCACAACAATTGAAGTCTTAAACCCAAAGAGATATTCTTTCTAAAAGTTAAGACTCATTCACACCTTCCTAAAACGCCTCATTAAAACATGCCCCCACAAATCTCTGTCACTGTGTGGGAAGATTTGCATAACACCGCCCAAATGTATATACAAAGAAAGAATGCGTAACTTTTTTTCTCGCTGTAGTATCGTTGCTGCCACCGCCATGGAAGCTGATATTCCAAATATGGTAAGGGGCGTAACGTTTACGTCATACACTTGAGGTATTTGGTCAATCACAACGCACTGAATAGCTGGCCAATCGAAGTACACTGCACATTACGATGAGCTTTTTAAAAATCAACACATTTCAGAATTTAAATAATAATGTACGGTATGTGGGAAAATAATGTGTTTTTTGAACCTTAAACTGTGTAAACGTATTGCATTACACAAAATACACAAAATAATGTTCTTTTTACCAACATCATATGACCCCTTTAAATAAATGTAGCTTTTTTTGAGCATAAGAGACTTCTTTCGAAAACATTGTAAATAATAATAACCTTACTAACCCCAAACATTTAAACGGTATTTAATAGTGCTGAACCTTTTATTGATAGCTCTGCTACTGTAATCCATAGTCTGGTGCCCAGTCTAACTGAACTTTCTTTCCAGGTGAAATACTTGTGTAGTTTCTAAACACTCATTTGTTTATAATTCCAGTCCCAACATCCATGGTAAGTGGGCCCGGAATTGTAAAGATTGTTGTACGCCAGGCACCAAGTAAAGAGGGAGGGTCTATCCCGACTCTGGCTGTGCCTCCTTCTCCTCGTCCTGCTCCTCCTCAATCGGTCACCCTTCACCCACATGGCACTCCAAGCCCTGTTCTTAGAGCGCCCACTGCTTCACAGCCTCCACAACGGCCTCCGGTTTATGCTGCTCCACCCCGAACTGTTGCTTCTTCCCAGACTCCACCTACTCGCCCTGTATTGAGAGTAGTACAGGGACCACCACCACCAGCAGCCCCAGAACCACCAGGTAAGTTGAGCCCAGATGTGATTTTGAGAGTTTACATGATAGAAGTTCAAGCTAAATATTAAACAAAAAGAATATCAACTAGAATAAACATGCATTCAATACTTTGTACTTTTCAGTAACAAAAGCAAATTCATCATCAGTGCGTGAGGACAGTGGGAGTGATGTGATTACTTTGCGCATGAGCACTCCTAAGCCTGCATCCTCCTCTCAGAGCAGTGGGGCAACATCTCAGCGTCCCCGTGTTCAGCCACCACCTCCACCACGTTCCCCCTTCTACATGGTAATAAATGGAGTGTTAAAATTGATTTGTTAATTCTTAAACTCAAAAGGATGCATAACACTTTTGTCACATTAAATCTTCTGACAACCTCCATCAAAGGGTGCAACACTTTACAAACATACATGCCTATTAATGTAAGAATCAGTAACTACATCACAGTGCATTTAGGTCAAAGGAAGTTTTGTAATTGTAAATATATTTAACACATATTTTTAGTATATAAATCCCTAATGATCTATTAGTTATTTGTCTGTGTCTACCATTCACATATTTATTACTTTGACAGTCATGGATTGCAGACAGCCGAAAGGATCAGCGAGACAGCCGAATCTCTCAAATCATGCGCATCAACGAGCTACACTGCAGTGCTAAGCCTGTGTATGGCCGTGAGGTGCTGGACTTTCTAACCTTCCTCCCAGGCCTTTGTCCATCTCCGCCACGTCCTGTTGTAAACAACTGGAGTTACTCAGGTTATAGCTCCTGCCTCACTGCTCAATCACACCATACCAGTAGCTTTCTGGAAAAGACCCAAGCCCTGAAGCAAGCCATCCACAACTCAGAGGAGAGGCTTCAACTTCTCACTGATGTCATAGACAGGTAAAGCTTAAACTTTAATTTAGAATTGAATATAAAAATTGCAGCTGAAATAAGTGTGTCACACTTAAATGCGTGCTCTCGTTCCACAGGTTCACTTTTGTCATTCCTCCAGTGGAAGCAAAGCCTATCACCATGCACACCTGCCATCCACCTCCTTCCCTCAGACACCAGCAAGGCCATTTCTCCTCTGTTCTGTCTTCCCATATCTCCCCGCATACACACACGCTCCATCGCATCCAGTGTAACATGAGGACACATTTCCCTGACTTGAGGCTTATTCAGTATGACTGTGGTAAGTACTGTAATCCCAGTGCAGTGTGCATCTAGAGATTTCATTCTTGTTAGATTTACCATGTTTACACATCATAAACAGTAATGTAGTACTAAATAATAAATAGAAGAGACCATTTTATGGTTGTTTATCTGTGTGCAGGTAAGCTGCAGACACTCCACCTCCTGCTTAGAAAGTTGAAAGCAGAAACACACAGAGTCCTCATTTTCACTCAGATGACACGTATGCTGGATATACTTGAGCAGTTCCTCAACTACCATGGGCACATCTATCTGCGGTTGGATGGAAGTACACGTGTAGAACAGAGACAGGTAAAATACTAGTCCCGGTACTCTAGTGAAATCCAGTAAAAATGTGTTTTTGTCTCTCAGATGTGACATCATTGGAATATTTGTCTATTTTTCAGGCTTTGATGGAGCGTTTCAATGCAGACCGTCGCATATTCTGCTTTATCCTGTCCACCCGCAGTGGAGGTGTTGGTGTTAACCTGACTGGGGCTGATACAGTGGTGTTCTATGACAGTGATTGGAACCCAACCATGGATGCCCAAGCTCAGGACCGGTGCCACAGAATTGGACAGACAAGAGATGTTCACATCTATAGGTAAAGAAAAAATCGACTTTTTTTGTTTGTTTTTGTTTTTGTTTTTGTTTTTTTACATTCAGGACTAATTTTTGTTACTTTTTTAAAAATAAATGCTTGACATTGCACAGATAATGGGAACACGTTGACATTTAAAATATTTGTTTAGGCTAATCAGTGAACGCACAGTTGAAGAAAATATTTTGAAAAAAGCCAATCAAAAGAGGATGTTGGGAGATATGGCAATTGAAGGTGGAAACTTTACCACTGCCTTTTTCAAGGAGGTATGGCTTATTTTGAACATTCTTTTCACTGTAAAATCTTGGATTAAATTATGGAAGGATTGATTCCCCCATTGTTTCGTTCCAACAGCAAACTATAAGGGAGTTGTTTGATGTGTCAGAGGGAGAGAAGAAAGAGGCTGAATTGAGTGCGCCTCAGCCAGAGGATGATGATTCCATAAATAAACAACAAACCACTATTTTGGAACAGGTAATTTTGAATATATCCATTTGGAGCATTGCATGTGTCCGTTTGTTTGCAAGGAATTTGTTCCATTTATTACAAACTGCTGAAAATTTGATTTCAATGTGTTCTTAAACCTAGGCCCTGTGTCGTGCTGAGGATGAAGAGGATATAGTGGCTGCATCTCAAGCCAAGGCTGAGCAGGTGGCTGAGCTTGCAGAGTTTAATGAAAACATCCCTCTGGATGATGGTGACAGCAGAGACCAGGAAGAGGAAGAGCTCTCCAAGGCTGAGCAGGAAATTGCTGCCCTAGTTGAACAGGTAGTCATGATATTTATGCTTGTCTTTATAGAATATTTAACTAGAATTATTTTTCAGTTGATTCATCACTTAAACCTTTTTTTTTAAATCATAATGTACCATTTTTCACTACATTTCAATTGTCCCTGTTCTTAACAGCTCACTCCCATAGAGCGATACGCCATGAATTTTCTTGAGGCTTCCCTTGAAGATATTTGCAAAGAGGAGCTGAAGCAGGCAGAGGTAACTACTAAACCAGTAACAAAGCTTTGATTCTGGTAGAATAAACCTTTAGTGGTTATACCCACAACATCTCTTATGACTTTTTATTAGGAGCAGGTTGAGGCTGCAAGGAAAGGGTTGGATCAGGCAAAGGAAGAAGGTTTGAAACTGCATCAGTCATCTGACAGTGATGAAGAGGATTCCATACCTCCCAATACTGAGGAACCTACTCCAACCCGTCGTCCTCGCAAACACAAAGAGAAAGGTGCTCCTTCTACGAGGGTCAGTGGCAGGCTCAGAGGCACACCTGCTGATGATGTATCCCTAACCCAGCGATCCCCAGAGAGAGGCAGGCGAGGGACATGGATGAACTCTGAACACAGTATGAGCCAAACCCCTGGGTCAACCCAAAAGTCACCCCAACACAGAGAAGTGCCTGAGAAGCTTCGCAGTGGTCCAAAAGGGCGAGGGACAACCAAAGAATCTGTGTCCCTCACATCATCAGAAAACCAGACAATTCAAACCAACCTGCAGCTCTCAGATTCAACAACTTTGTCCCCTGCTATGCGGGGTCCAGACCCAAAAATTAGATATGTGCCATCCCCTCACCCCCACCAGCCCATCTCCCCATCAAGCTCTGTGCCTTCAGCTGCTGCATCTCCCGCAATGGACAAAAACTCTAGTGGCCATCAGTCCTCCTCTACTGCATGCAGAGAGGACGGTGAAGAGCAGGGGGGAGAGGCACTGTCTGAAACTGTACAGTGCAGCAGGAGAGATAGGAGAACCTCTGCATCATCAGACTCCATCTGTTCTCCTGAACATCACTCTGAACAGGATGGTCAGCTCCCTCTTTCTCCTACTCTTGCATCACCTAACTCTCGTTCACCACGAAAGCGACAATCAGCTGAAAGGGAAATCCTCAAAGGGCTTCCAGAAGATTCCCCATCAGCCAAGGTCCTTCGAAAGCTTCCAGGTCGTCTGGTCACAGTGGTGGAGGAGAAAGAGCCCAAGCGTAGGCGGAGGGGCTTGAGTGGAAGTGGAGGAGCGCACACTGAGGGTTCATCAGAGGAAACTGAACACACTGAGCCAGTTCCAGACCCAGCCTCTCAACTGTCTGATGGAGGAAGTCAAACTCTTAAAGACTCTCCTCCCAAATCAGCGCCCACATCCTTAGCTTCTTCCCCACCGCCCCCACCACCCCCACCACCCCCACCACCACCACAAACACAAGAGCAGGATCAGGCTTCTTCTCCATTACATAGTAGCCCAGGCAGAGGGCACCACCCCTGTTCCCCAACACACCATTCACCAGATATGCCTGTCCTACGAAACTTACCAGTACGTCGAAGGCTTGAGACAGAGTCTCGAATGGCTGCGCAGTTAGGAGAGCAATTTGTAGGAAGAGGTAGAGGGGTGGATCGGAGATCTGCTTTATCACCAAAGAAACCAGAATCGAATTCAGACAAGGATAGTGCTGCTCCAAATGACTCAATGAAGCGTAAGAGGGGCAGACCGCCTAAAACGCCTCCACGGGCACTAGAGCTGCCAGAAGACAAGACACCAGTAAGCCAGAAAACAAGTCCTGAGCGGAGTCCCTCTCACTCACCAAAACGGAAAAGGGGTCGTCCCCGTAAAGATTCCACCACAACTACCAGCTCATCCCCATCTTCTCCTTCTACATGTGCTCCTTCCTCCCAAGAGCCTAATTTGTCAAGGTCCAATGTTATGCCTGTGACTTTGCCTGCTGTCAGTAATATTTCACCAATAAGCTCTCCACTCAACCCTACATCACCCTCAAATGCTGCTGAAGTATCGTCATCTCCTAAACCAGATTCTGAAACAAATAAAAAAACTACATCTGTTTTACTGTCCTCTATGCATACAGACTCTCAAAATATGCCATTGTCTACATCAGAACTTGGTGACTCACATGGTGAAACTCAAACCTATCTGAACCCTGTAATTGCATGCATTGACTCTGACACCAGTACACTTGAAACTTTATCACACAACACTTCTGCAGCAGCAGTCTCTCAGACTTGTACAGCTTCTTCCCCTACACTACATCCTCCAAGTCCTATCAGAGAGCCTTCCTTCTGTAATCTCTCCATCCATGAAGAGGAACATGCCTATACACCCATGCTTTTTGAGACCAGTGAAATCACACCATCTTCAGAGCCTTCACATGTCTCTGTGTCTGCTGTAGAAACCAAGGAAGATTCACTCACAGAAAAAGATAATTTGCAGTACTCAAATACATTAACTCAAGTCACTTCACAACCCTTACAAAGAACCAGTACAACTGAAGACTCCCCACAAACCTCTGTAGAACACATGTGCAATATAGCTTCATCTCTTACTCCCACTAATCAGTCGTCCACCCAGCCTTCTCCTTCACCTGCTTTGAATTCTGAAATTAAGCAAGAATCATCTTCATCTAAATCAGAGGTACAAGAACCTTCTGTGACACTGACTGTGTCAACAGTCCAACAATCCACACCTATGTCTGATCAAATGTCTGTTCCTTCCTCACAAACTCAAACTACAGACATCAAAGCAGCAACATATTCAGCACTTGTATCTCATAAAGTGTCTTCACAATCTCCGTCCACCACTGATCAGATAACAACAGATTCTTTGTCCGCATCCAATACAGATGCAGATTCTTCTCAGTCCAAAAACATGCCAGTGGAGACCATGGCTGATAATCATGAAGGCCAACATTCACCCAAGGATGAGGTTGTAACTGAGGAGGAGGTTGTGACTGAGGAGACAGAGATAATGGAAATAGAAAGTTTTGCTGAGGATAATGTAAGAGAAAAAGACAGCATCTTATCTCAGCCAAAAAGAAGGAAATTGGATAGTTTGCCAAAGGAACAGACACCTGGTGCCTCAGGAGTTGCCTCATCAATTTCAGATATCGAGTCCCATGATGACCCTAAGAGTGATGGACCTGATAAGCTATCAGAAGAGGAGTTAAGAGAGGAGAGAGAGACCAGAACTTCTGCCAAACGACGAAGCATCAGTAGGCAAAGCAGCCAGGAGTCAGTCCGTTCCTCTTCCCCATCTTCTGTATCCTCCTGTGGTACAAGATCATCCCAGTCCAAAAAGGCTGGAGAGAGTAGGAGGCCTGCAAAAAGGAAACGGGAAGAGATAAAGTCTGAAAAAGAGAGAACTGAAGAAGAGTCTGACAAAAAGCACCAGTCCAACTCTTCCTCCTCTTCAGACTCTGAGGACTCTAATAGCATAACAAGATGTTTGACAAGATCGGCTCAAAAGAAGTTGGAGAAAGATGGCACGATTGATAAAAATGATGACACCAGTAAGAGACAAAGAGGGAGGTCAGACAAGAAGGATAAAACCACCAATACCACAGAAGGGGAGTCCAGTGGAGAAACGAGTTCGAGAGTAACCCGGAAATCTACAGGCCCACAACCCAATACTTTAGCCTCCCCTGAACCTGAGGTACTGGGCAAACGCTGCTCAGCCCTTAATGCTGCCGCCAAGCTCTTGGCAATGAGAGGAAGAGGACCAGATACACCCAGCCCCAGAAGTAAGACAGCATCACAACAAAGCAAACTGCTGTCCTCTGAAAAAAGCAGTAAACCCAAGGGGAAAACGGGACAGGACTCTCCCAAGTTGTCTAACAGTAAAGCAGGGAGTGGCAGGCAAACCCCCAATCAGTCAACTGAATCACCACAGTCCTCTTCTTCTGCTCGATCCACTCGGCAGCGACCAGGCAGCCTTGTTCCCCCCTTGGAAACAGAAAGGGTTAAAAAAGAAGAAAAGAAAAAGGCATCTGATTCGAAGGAAGAAGGCGAGGATGAAAACAGAGAGACCAGGTCTTCAGGAGGTCACAGTGCCTGCAGTAGTATAAGCAGTGAAAGAGGAGCAGGCAGCAGTAGAAGTCGGAGTAGCAGTAACAGCAGCCAGCGCACCCACAGTTTGAGCTCGCAGAGTACAGAGCCCACCCGCTCCCGTTCCAGGGCAGCATCCTCTGGTAGTGATACAGAGAGAGGCAAAAGTATCCGGCGTAAGCGTGACGGAGGCAGGGAGAGCAGGAAAGAGAAGAGGTCCCAGAAGCAGGACAAACCTGAACTGAGTGCTGGATCCAGTGACGGGACTCCAGACAGGGTTCTTAGGAGTGTAGCTGCATTGGCAGCCGCTCAGGCACGTACTCCAGCTAGCAACACACGTTCTTCGTCCACCCAAAACCGGCACTCCAAGACGTGATAGAGAGCAGAAAAGTTATTTAGGTTTAAACAAGGGGTGAAACAACAACTTCTTCGAGGAGCGAATGCAGATTTTTTTGGAAGAAAATGGATCAATTTCATTTAAAGGCCATGGTTTAGCTGTATGAGAGAAGACGAGAGAAGAGAGATCTGTTGCACATTGTGATTAGATCTGACCTCGCCTTTGCCCTCTCAGCTATCTTAAGTCAAGCCATTTATAATGTGGAAAGGGGTCTATAGATGCAGGACAACGATGGAGATTTGGTCACCTATTTAAAAATGTCCTAATAATTTGAGTTAAAACCTGGAAAATATTTTACCCTTCCACAAAGACTTTGGAACTTAGAAAGTAGCTGGGCAAGAGGCAAGATTTATTATTCGTTCACACTATGTACTGTAATCATAAAGACTGAAAGACTGGAAATACTATGTGAAGTATGTGTTAAAAGGTTGGTCGCATAGATTGTACACTTTTTACAGAGTTTACTAGTGCTGCAAATGGTATTGATGAGGAAGAAATTCATTAATGCTACATTGAAATGATTTAGTGGGGATTGTACAATTGTAAAGTTTTTAGACTGTTGCATTCTGGATAATGTTTGTCAGCTGTTTTGACTATTGTTTGTTTCAAGTCAGTTGATAAATTACGAAATTATCTTCTATATCTTCCAGGGTATGAAGAGGAGGGCAGGTCTAAAAAAAATGTGATTTTCTTTTTTTTTTTTTTTCTTTTTTTTTCTCCTTCTGTTTTTGTTTTGTTTTTTTCTCTGCACTATGCTGGAGTTACTATTTGCTTAGATCACCTGTCTTGTGTAATGTTTCAGTCCATTACTTTTAAATTCTGCTGCTGCCTGCTTTTCCCCATTTGCACATCTGAAATGTCCCAGACATTGGTGGATTGCATTGTGGTTTAGGATTTTTTTTTTTTCTTCAGAACATCGACTTGTCAGTATACCTTTACTGGTACCTCACTGCATTTTGTAAGCTCTAAAGTAAGTGTATCTCTTGAGCTTGTGATGAATCTTGAAATTTGCTTGTCATTTGCTTTATAGCAGTACAGAAATGGGAGACAACATCTTGCTATTTTTCTTCTCTCTTTCCCAAAGTGTTAGTCATTATGATCATCTTTACACATTAAATTGTATTCACAAACAGAATCTACATGAGTTTGATAAAATGAGAGTGCCTGTTGATCCATACAAGGATCCATGTTAAAGTATAGAAGTTTGGTCATCTGTAGTGCTTTGAGTGTAATAAGCTCTTCCACCCTTCATTGTAACAACACCATTTCTGTTTATGTGCAACCAAAACTGAAATCTCCAGTGAAATTTGCTACTGTCAGCTATTTTTATTTCTGGAGTATTGGTTCTTTTTATGAATGGACCGATGCTTGATGGGTAGGAAACACCTGAAAGAACTTCTTAAGAGAAATATCTTATTTTTTTGCTGAACATTGGCAGTCAAGTGAGTTGTAAGAAGCTTTCTTTGCCCTTATTGGACGGAAAGATGTGTGTGTGGGGGGGATATTTAGTAGAATATGGTGATGGTCTTATTTTCATTTTGATTTGTCTCTATTCTAATTTGTTACATTCCTTATGTTCCCTTGTAATTCCACATTGTTTTACTTGAAAGATTGAAACAAAAATGTAAGTTGAATAAAAAGACCAAAAATACACTCGTCTTTGTTGATGTCATCGTACTTATTCAAATTGTAAATTACTTGAAGCACGAATTTCTTCATCAACATGGAACGAGACTTTTACAATGCATGTAGAAATGTTTGTGTCCCTTGTTGTGATAGTAAAAGAGTGTAGAATTACCTCGGTAGATTCAGTCAAGTCAGTTTGCCACGTATAATCTACTAGTTCCTATTCAAACCTAAAAAAAAAATCTTTTTTCCGTTTACATGGTAACAATTCATTCAGTATCAACAAGGCTAGCACAGGATTGATGAGCAAAAAAAACAGATTGGCATTACCAGAGTGAGAACCAATAGGAGATCAAGTATTTGCGAGCGTGAAGTGAGATTGGACGGCTCGGTGTTCCCCTGACCTCGTGCTCTCATTTCGTTTTCAGAGCACTTGGCAACATTGTAAGTATGAGAAAATCCGCTGACATTTCCTCCTAATCAGCCGTGAAAGCCCATGATCCTGCCCCCCGCTGAAACCACCGCTTTTTTGACAAGGACCGCAACAGGTGTGTACAATAATTCTACTGGACACACTCACTGAGTTTATTCGCTGGATTTATTTAAGAATATTAGCCAGCTAGCGGGCTAACCTGCTCTTGAAGCGCGTTCTGTTGCCATGGCAATTGTACAGGGAAAGTAGTGCACTGACTTGCAACGCAAGGGAATCAAGTGCGCCATTATTTTGGTTTAGCCTGGATTGCAACGCCGCAAAAAGGTAGCTCAAAAATAGTAACATGAGTAGTTATTCAAAGAATAAAACATGGTCCAAAAATATCTATAATTTGCTTTAGTTACACTATAATTGCGATGTAAGTGTTACTTCAATGTCACAGGATATTTTACGGTGAACTGGAAAAAAAGTGTTCGTTTTGTGCTCTGTTATTCATCTGATAATCCACTTTTTTTTTTCTTATCTACTTTAATTATTAAGTATTTAGATATATTCAAGAAACTGTTATAATTTTGAAGAGATGAAATGGACGTCCTTATTACATTGACTTATTTCATCTTATTGCATTGTTGCGGATCCCAGTGTAGTGTTACCAACAACTTCTTTATATATGTGCTTGTTTGTTCCACCAACCAACCACTTTTCTCATCACGTTTGACAAGTAGGGATTGTCTTTCTTCTCTGATTCTTGCTCGCCTCCTGGACTTCATTTTCTTGTTCATGTATCAGGTTTAGGTCTCCTGTGTTTCTAATAGGTCACTTGATCTTGAGGTTTCAGCATGTCAGTATGTAAGTATATCCAAGTTGGGCCACCCATCACAGAAGAGGCGAATTTGTTCCTTTTTGTCAGGTATTACGTGCCAGAACCCAGACGACAGCTTGCTGTGGGTAGGATGATAGCCTTCCACTGGTCAGATAAAGCTAAGTGGTGTGGACAGGAGAATTTTCCATCTTAGAGGGTTGTGATCTGACTGCCAGCACTGCTGCCCTCCTTCTGAAGAGATCACGGGTTACTGTAAGTGTTGTATTGGTTATAAAATATGTGCATTTTATTGGGTAAATTGATGGTTTTAAATGTTACATTTAATCAAAAAGCTATCATGTATTTTTCTTGTAATCTTTAATGGTTCTCAGTAAAATGGTTCTCCTTTAAAACGTGTTTATTATTTATTTTTCCTTGTCGCTGAGCAAATGTTACCTACCTAATAAGGACTCCAAGCCATTTCATTTGAGCTCAGGGCCAAGAGGTCAAGGTCAGGATGATCTAGTTCCCTAGATCAGAACACAGTTACATCATGAAGGTTTCTCAGGAGTCTTTCTTCTAACTGGCACTTGCAAAAGCACCTACAACATGATTTGGACCTCAGTGTAGTAGTTATTGCAAGATGCATGTCAGTGGTGTTCTTTACAAATTATTTGACCCATTGAAATATATATGGGTTAGTTGAAATATTAAGTGACAAAACCTCAATCATGTTGTTGACAGGTGAGGTACTCATCTGTGGAGAGAAACAAGGACAGAAACATGATGCTAAGCCAAAGCATTTTGCCCTTTACATGAGCACACTACAGATAGGGTTGATTGAGTTTCAAATTAGGGATGTGACATCACATAGCAATATTAGATCTTTCAGCTCATACGTTCTTAAATTAATGTTTCACTAAATCTAGAAGTTTCTCAGCCCTCATCAAACTTTTATGTTTGTTCTCAGAATGGGGACACCGGCGGAGCACTCGGTGAGTGAAACATACAGGTGTGAGCCTGAGCCTGAGCCTGATCCAGGGGTGGAGGGAGAAGGCTGGGGAAGTGACTCTCATGCAGAGCCTTGTAACACACCAGTTCCTCTGCCTGCAGCGAACAAGAAGAAAAAGAGAAAGAAGAAGTAAGCCATTTCTAAGTTTTGGTATTCATATACACTACCGTTGAAATGTTTGTGGTAAAATTTGGAAAATATTTTTGAAATTTGTCTCTTATGCTCATCAAGATTGCATTTATTTGATCAAAAATACATTAAAAGTAGTAATACTGTGAAATATTGTTATGGTTTATAATAACTGTTTTCTGTTTCAGTATATTTAAAATGTATTCCTGTGATGACAAAGCTGAATTTTCAGCAGCCAGTCATATGATCCTTCAGAAATCATTCTAATAAGCTGATTCGGTGCTCCAAATACATTTCTTATTATTGTAAATGTTGAAAACTTTTATATTATTATTATTTTTAAATAATTTTTTTTTTTTGCATTTAATTTATCTGAAGTTGAAATATTTTAGTAATTCATTATATATTCATAATCTTTACTGTCATTTTTGATCCATTTAATGTGTTCTTGATTAATAAAATTATTAATTTATTGTGGGGAAAAACTTTTAAACAGTGAATATAAAAAAATATACGTCACAATAAGGTTCAATTCGTTAACATTAGTTAATACAATAATTATCATGAAATAATCATGAACAATACTTTTACAACATTTATTAATTTAGATTAAAGTTCATTTCAACATTTTTAACATTTCAAGTTGTATAAAGTAACACTGGCAAAAGTATAATGACCACGACTCGGAATGAATGAATGAATTAATCAGTAATGTGTAATGAAAAAAAAATACAGTATATTAACAGTGAACAGTAGCAGTTTAATAAATTAATTTACATTATAATGTAAAAATGTTGTTGGATCAATAAGTAGATTAATAAATACACTAAAAATCATTGGTTAGATAAAGTTAGATGAATTAGAGGGTACAGAATTGTTGCCATTAAACAAAAACTGTTGTGTCGAGGATAATGAGGGCTTTTACAACTCCAGAACAATGCACAGGTCTGTCTCTTTGTCCTCTTCCTCTTTTTCAGATGACTGTGGATAAATCTCACCAACTGCAAATATGAGAGTGGTACGTTTTTGCTCTGTGTTTTTAACTCCAAACGTTTGTGGATATCATCTCAAAATGAACTTTAATATTAAGCTTTTACTAAACATTGTTAATGCAATGGCATGTTGTGTTTTTTTAAGTGCGTCGTGCTGCTCACAGATACGGGATACGAGAGGCTGCAGAAGGAGAAGACTGGACCCTGTTTTGGACCGACTGCTCTGTCTCACTAGACAGGGTCATGGATATGAAACGTTACCAGGTGTTTGCTGCCGGAAGTCATTCTTCTCTTGTTTAGTGTCCTGTTCAGTTTCACTCATTCCCCCTTGGTTAACAAAATGCTTAAATTTCCCCCTCACAGAAAATCAACCATTTTCCTGGCATGAATGAAATCTGCAGGAAGGACCTGCTCGCACGCAATATGAACCGTATGCTGAAGCTCTTCCCGAAGGAGTACAACATCTTTCCTCGCACATGGTGCCTCCCCGCAGAGTGAGTCGATTCAAGTTCAATCAGACAATCTAGTTACAATCTTTTAATGAGCGGAAAAAGAAAGTTTGAATCTTTTTTTACCTTTTCAATGTCCTTTAGTTATAGTGACTTCCAAGCCTACACCAGAGCCAAAAAGCACAAAACGTATATCTGCAAGCCAGACTCAGGTTGCCAAGGTCGTGGTATCTATCTTACCAAGTCCAATAAAGATATTCGGCCAGGAGAACACATGATTTGCCAGGTGTACGTATCCAAGGTAGGTAACACAATATTCATAAAGCCATGTCACAGCTACAACAGGAAGCACTGGTGTCATAATTCTAATGTCAAAGTAGATTGAAAATAAATAAACATGTTTCAATTAGTGCTGTCAAATGATTAAATGCGATTAATCACATCCAAAAGAAAAGTTTTTATTTACATTATATATGTATGTGTACTGTGTA
>SCHK01177778.1:0-10353 GCA_004124795.1 Poropuntius huangchuchieni | reverse complement strand
GTACTTTATGCTGTTATTTTCCTTAACTGCTATTCATGCATAACAGGCATGTTTGTTTGCTTCTTGTACAAATACAAAATAGTACTACTTCAAATTAACTCATATGGAATGAGGTAAACAAGAATNGTACTTTATGCTGTTATTTTCCTTAACTGCTATTCATGCATGATAACAGGCATGTTTGTTTGCTTCTTGTACAAACACAAAATAGTACTACTTCAAATTAATTCATATGGAATGAGGTAAACAAGAAGACATTACATTTTAGCATATAATGAAAAACTGCTTAAACTGTAAAAATATTTTAAAATATTACACATTTTTACAGTATTTTTTGTGACCCAGAACAAAAAATGTGAATGCCAAACTTTTGAATAGTAGTGTATATAGCCATTTATGTATCCACAGTTACTCAAGACCAGGCCACCTTGGTTTAAACTTACTTTTATGTACATCTAACATGAATGCATTAAAATGAACCCTTCTTTTTCTTCTATTTTCCACAAATGAGTAAAAAAGATCCATCAGCATTGTTTTTCCAGTGCCTATTGATTAGGAAGCAAAAACACAGAATAAGCATTACTTATGTAAAGTCCAGTCCAATCCCTCCAAACTCATTATATGCTTGCTTAAAATGACTTAAAACTTAAGCTTACCAACATCACCATGGATATAGTAACCGTGGGGAGGATGTGGCTTTGGGGAGTCCTGTAAAATAAATGCAAATATCACCATCTTCTTTAACGGTGTAAAAAGCTGGTTTGCTTCACCACATCTTATGGTTTGATTTTGTCACCAATTGTAACAAAAAGAAATATTCAAGTAGCTCTTGGCAACTTATATGATTAAGTGCCCTTGACTCAAAGTTTCCAAACAATGTCCACAATGCATTCAACTTTCAGAGTACAAGGTGTTTGATGAGCCAGTCCAGAACTGTCTGTGGCTGCAGACAATTGATCATTCAGGAAAGAGAGAGCCGACATCCTTATGCCCGTATTCCAATTTTTTTTTTCAGTGGGGTGAATGCTGTTTGAGCAGTGAGGCGCAGCGTTCTTGGATGACAGCGTGTGACTTCTCACTGACTTCCAGAACTCTCTGTAGCTCGTTATTGTGGCTGGTGGCAGTGGTCCAGTCACGGTAGAGTGGACAAACACAGTGAAGAGACTGAGAGAGAGCGGACACAGGCCCTGTCAGGGACGGGTCCACAAGGTGGAGTCATGCTCTACACTTTCACAGGACGCAACCAAGGGGAAAAAGTTCACATACCAACACTCTTAGGCTCTATTTTCCACTCTCTTTCACAAATGAACTGTTGTTTGCTCTGGTAATGCTTTAGATAAACAATGACTTTGGGATTTTTATTCATTTTTTGAAAAATAACTTTCACTTTTAAATGAAAAGAATGCATTTATTCATTTACTTCACCATTTTTGCTCTAAATAATCAACACAAGAGCACATCGCTGTACATGTTTATGTTTATTTCCCTATATTAAAAGTGGAGCTGGGAATCTCTTTCCCAGACAATGGCGACCCCTCATTACTGAGGCGAGGGATAGGTGGGGTGTCCTGACTCAGTAGGGGGCCGTGCTGTGATCCAGCAAGCGCTTGGTCTGGTCTTTCCTCCCATTCTCCACCCCCACAAACACAAACAGGCTGAAGCCGCTTTGACCTACAAACAACAGTCCCACAGCAAATTAGGCAATGGCACAGTGCAAGCGCTGGGGTCTGACTGAAGGTTGGACTGCTAAGTTTTTTCTTCACAGATTGCACTGCTCAGTTTACAACATATAAACCCATACCTCTTGTGTGTTGTCAACATCTCTGTCTTCTTTTTCATTTGACATCTTTTCTTCAGGACTGCAAAGGTTTACTTGACTTGTATTATTCTTCAGTTCTGAGGTGGGCTGACTATGTAAACAGTCTTTAGGTTGAGGGAGAAGGATCGGGATGTTGGTATAGTCTGTCATCACTCTGTTTAACTGTTCTAACTGAAGAAGTGCAGCTCTTTGTTGATCATCCTCTCGCAGTGAACCAGAGCAGACAAGGCTGTCATAGTGGCTGATGAGTCTGCCATGAGCAGCCCAAGGTGCTGACATAGATGTATATCCTGCAAAAAATGTTGAGTACCATTTAGAAACAAGAATATGTTGTTAAAGACATGTTTGAGATCTATTTAGTAAAGAATCTTTACAGTACTTATATATCACATAATACTTTATAATTCCTTAATATTTCACAATAAGACTTTGTGAAGATGTTGTAATTGATGAATGCAGAACAGCAGATCCACTAAAAACCTATTATATGCAACACAACTTTTTTCTTGATTATGAACAAATGTATATGTAAGTGATTCAATTTAATACGAGTAAATAATGACAATTTACATTTTTGGGTGAACTGTATGTTTTATGCAAAACACACAAGTGAACATATCTTGTAATAAAATATGGTCATACTATAAATGACATTAAAATAAACAATAAATGCTTAAAAAATAATAATAATTTACAGCTGTAAAAGATATATACGAGACATTTAAACTTAAAAGAATTATAGGAAATATAAAAATAATCCTATAAAATACTGCACAACAAAAAGTTAATCTTTTCAACAGCTTGGTTGCTAGTTTTAATGTAATAATAATAGTAATAATAGTAATTTATATCATTGTTTTGAAAGTTTTACAATTTATTAGGGCTGTTGTTGTTGAAATAGCACTGCATTAAAAACCAATAACAAAGGGGGGAAAAAAAACAATAACACTTCAGTCAGTAAGAAAATATAATCATCTGCCTTAAGAAACTTGTTATTCTTATTGTTATCATATCATAGTTTAAGAGATATAAAAATAAGCAAAATCCCAGGAAGAAAGACATCAAATCTGGGTAACATCTTGAGAAATATGTTTTTGAGAAATAAAAATTTACAATGCAACACAAAAAAACAACAACAAGGTCAATAGCATGGACAGAAATATGCCTTTCAGCAATAATTGTAAATCATATTTTATAAAAGAAGATAAATAACAACTTAAGTTCTCCCAGAGAGATTTAACTTGATTGCAATGATAGAATAAATGAAGCAATGTTTCTTCCTCAACTTTGCAGAATACACATAAGATAGACATGTACTTCTCTTATATTACTAGAAATGCAAAAATTTTCAGTGAGTAACCATGCTTTCTTTCAATGAATACTATAAAAAAAATTGGTCCAGAAAAAAAGTACATATATTAAAACAGAAACCATTATTTTATATTGTAATAAAGTTTTGCAAGATTACTGTTTTTTCTGTATTTTTTATTTTTTGATCAAATAAATGCAGCCTTGATGAGCATAAGAGACTTCTTTAAAAAAACAACAAAAAAAAAAACATTAAAAATAAATCTTATGAACCCAAACTTTTGAGCGGTAGTATATATACTACCGCTCAAAATATGAAAAATATGGATATAATGGATTCTATGGAAACTACGATAAATATGGATATAAAGAACTATGACGTAAATGATTTCCCGCAGTTATCACGTGTTATCAGCTCTGACCATGACAGGAGAATATGCTCACCTCTAACGACCTTAAACAGTCCACACCAAACTCCCCTCGACAATCTTGCCTTTTTAAATGCAAGTCTTAAAAGACATGTCGTTGTCCACCGCAACCTGTATGCCGCCATGTTGATTCAAAAACCTAATAACTTTATTGAGCTCTGTACACTGACACCATATATCTCTTTATGAAAAGCAGACTCTGCTCTGCATGTTGTTCTTTCAGGTTTATATAAGTCACAAACACGTTGCAATACATAAGAAATTAGTTTTACAGAATGCAGTTGAAGGAATGCAAGAATGGAGTTTAAATAAATGACAAATGTTACTCTACAAAAGGTTCGAAATTTATAACCTAATAAATTGTACATTACTGATGTCCATCAAAAACTGCACTGTATTTGTTTTGCTAACATTTAACCAGCAGCTCAGAAGACTGGCACGTGACTGCATAAACTCTAGTTATTACTCTTCAGGCGGTTATAAATAGTCATTTATAACCTATAACATTTTCGACTTCACATATGTACACTTGAAAGTACACTCTACTCGCTATGACAGCTTTAATCCAATCAAAGCCCAGGGATATTACCACGTGACAGTGTTGGTATGTCACATGTCAGCTGTTCCTCAGCTGATCGGAAGTGCAATCGATAGCTGCTTGTTTGCTCAAACCTGTAACGGAAAGCCATGGCTGAGGCCATAGCAGACACGAGAAGGCTGTATACTAAACCACAAAACCTGACCGATGCGTATGGGCCTCCGAGTAACTTTCTAGAGATTGATGTTTCCAACCCCGAGACGGTTGGCGTCGGTCGGAACAGGTTCACGACATATGAGATCAGACTGAAGGTGAGCAGCCAATGCTGGCCTGATCAGACATCACACGCTCGGACACACTGATCTGTTCTTGCTGAAGCTTAAATACACTCTTAATGCGATTGAAACGAGTGCCAATGGTATATATCATAGTGTAGCCAAGCTAGCTAATAATGCGTCAAGGTATAACTTTGTAAACTTGATGGCTTGCTAAATATTTCCATGACAGTGTAACTGTTCAGCTTTGTTTTGATTTTGATTTTGATTTTGATTTAGCAAAGCATCGTCGAGCACACCCTCATGTTTATCAAACCCATATAACTTTCTTTATTCAGTGGAACACGAAAAGAGATGTGACTGAAGCTGTCATTGTGCCTAACAGTTCACTTTCATTGTATGGAAATCAGATTCATTGAAAGGTGTAACTGAAGCTGGCAGTTGTTAACGTTCTGCTTAACATATCCGTTCTTTTGTGTTGTCTAATGAGAATGAATACAGGTTTGGAACAAAATGTGGATGATGGCAGATTATTTAGTTTTTGGTGAACTATCCCTTTAATTTTTCCTTTTGGCATTGACCTAAATATTAAGCCTGGCTGTGTAATGATCAACTAAGTATGTTGTGCAGTCAAGAACACAGTTTAGTTGGTATGTGTCCAATTAGCATTAGAGAGTTTTGAGACAAGAGTTTCAAGCAGTTTCCATTTAGATGTCAAGCATGTAGTTTGTGTGACCACACCCCTTTGTGTAAACCCAAGATAATGGTGCTTATAATGATAATGATGAACCTGGTTAACGCTAAAGTACTGTGCATATCTTCTTTATCAAGTGAGACCTTTCAGTTCGCTAGTTAAAATGCTTTATTTTAATTTTTTATTTATTTTCCTTGTTCTTGTCCTCATATGTACCCAAGTTAAGCAGAATTGATTTTACGCATGTTTCAGTAAGCTGTCTTATGATCAGATTCTTCAGAATTTTCTGTGTAGATTATTGTTATTGCGTCAATGAGTTTCCCACACTTACACACACGTCATTCCTAAGACATGAGTCAGCGTGCCCATATTTATGCTGACAAAAAGCATACCCTCATGATTTTTGGCCAAATTATTCTGAATGTTAGAGGAAGTTTTGAACACATGGCTGCCATCTGCTTTGCGTATGTGTGCTTGTGCGCTGTTATGCATGGAATTGACCTTACAGCTGATAAAATGACTGAAAGGCCAAATAGCATGCAAACCTCCCAAATTCCCCTGGTAAAAAGGGTAAGTTATGGTACTTAATTGTAATTAGGATTAGGTTGGTAAATGTTCATTTACCCCTAAGTGAAATGAATGCAAAGACTACATACATGAGACCAAAGTTAACTTTATTTACATTGTAAAGCCTGACATATTAAAAAATGATCCAAAATATATATACTTTGAAATGGAAGAGTTTATTTGTATGATAGTAGATCATGTACTAATAAAAGAGAAGATAGAGCTCAATTTAATGCAGTTGCTGATACGGCTAATATTTAAGATGAATTTCTGATAGCGTATAATGTCAATCAATGAGATTGCTATAAACGCGATAGCAGACTACTTACAAACTTCCAGTGTTATATTTAGTGTTTTAACACTATATATATATATAATTCACTTTCTGTTTTGCATTACTTCAAATTACTTGTATTTTCTTTTTTAAATTACTTCAAATGCATGAGAAACAAATAATTTAGACCAAAATCAAAAGCAAGCTGACTCATGTCATTATTTTGTTTTATGGACACACAGTTTTTGCCCCTGAAAAGCAGTAGACATGGTTAAGTAATCACTTTTGTATGATCGATTGGTGTAAGTTCTATTACATTCTATTCTATTCTATTTTTCTTGACACATTTGTAACAATACAGTCCCATTTCCTTCAGAAGTTTTGAAGAAAGACAAAATGTTCATCAGACTTCCCGTCTAATTCACTTTTCTTCCCTAAATAGCCCAAATTCTCCTTTGAAATTCAATACTTTTAAATTTAAAGTGCTCGCCTAAGGAGGCGGAGGCGCAGATTGTCATTGTCAAAACCCCTTACTGTCCTAAGCAGTCATTTTCCACAACTGATGAGTTGTGACAGGTGCTGTTGTGTCTGCTAATAGGCCACTGTCTTCCCAGCTTTCCTATAGTATTTTTAGCTTTCTCCTACCTACAGAGCGAGCCACCGCCTGCCATTAGCCCAAATCTAAAGCTACTGTACTTGATTAGCGTATAATAATTAGCATATGCGTGTAATCAGTATTATTGTGTGTCTCTGAGTCGGCGGTGACCCTGCTTTGCATAAGGGAACACCCCACACATCCCTCTCACGCTATCGCTCTCTCGCTCTAGCCCTCAAGACAGAGAGAAAGAGCGGAGCTGTCAACTTTTGATTTGCTTCTGAAGTAGCCCAATCGCAACAATGAGAGGAGATAAAGAGATTCTGTTTGTATTTGTCATAGTAACACTGCCTGTGTTGATTACATGCTTTTGCATGCCAAGGGCAGCATCTTTCTTTGACGCTCTTCCGCACCATCCACGCACGCTTTCTCTCTTTCGCTCGGTGGCCAACCATTATCCTTTCCATCGTCATATCCCACATCCCATAGATGATCCTGGCATGGTAAGTGAGAGAAAGAAGCCAAGCCATATTTGTGTGTTTGTGTCTTGGAGAGGGAACGAGAAGCTTCTTAATCCCTTCTTTTAAAGTGGAACGTGTGAATGACTATGGGGGTGCAGACCTCGTCTTAACCCCCTGCCAAACCCGCCCCCCACTGGATGGCACAAAACATGCCCATCCCCCGTCACCTGCTCCTCTGGTCTCATCTCAGGACAGGCATATCTTAAAGTTTGGTTGTCTTCTTGTTCACCTGTAACTTAAAGGCAGAATTTATTTACACTCATGCCATTCCAAACTGATTATCAAACTGACAGAATGGAACAGGTGAATATTATTTTTTAACATACTGAATCAGGAGCATGGCATGTTCATGTGAGCAGTGTCCGATTTATGGACATATCTTGATGTGTGAGTACAATCTTTGTCATCAATCAATCAATTCAGCTACCAAAACCAAAACTGAATGATTTGTTTGTAAACTAACTGACTCTCCAGTTGCAGAAGCTAACCTAAATTGAGTCTGTTCTTATCAAGCTATCATATGACTTCATATGACCACAAATGTACCACAAGAGTTGCATGCACCGCTTTTATGATACTTTCATTGTGCTTTTGCATCCTCTTTGATGCCTGAAAGCCTCCGTTCCCATATAGGTGTATTAGAAAGTGCGAACAGTATAATTCTTCAGAATCTGTTCTTTTGTGTTTTGCTAGAGAAAGTAAGTCAAACAGGATTGGAATGACATTAAGGTGAGTAAGTGATAACACAATTTTAATTTTTTGGGAGAATCGTCCCTTTAGCAGTTAATTAGTTTAATGCAATAACTCAAAGCAGGTATGCCTCTGTTACTGTCACATTTCATAAATTTAATGCAAATGTAATAAATTAATTTTTTTCGTACTATGGAAGTCAATGGTGGCCCAAAACAGCCTGGTTACAAATTTTCTTTAAAATATCTTCTTTTGTATTCAGCAGAGCAAAGAAAATCATACAGGTTTGTAACTACGTGAGGGTGAGTAAATTATGACAGAATTTTCATTTTTGGGTGAACTATCCTTTTAAGTCAGTGAGGGTTTTTATTATTTTTTGGGTTTTTTTACCAGAGATTCTTAACGGAGTAAAGCCAAATACAATTTTTCAACTTTGAATGACACTTTGAAATATATTAAAGTAGAAAACAATTATTTTAAATTGAAATAATATTCCACAATATTACTTTTTTTTATTGCTTTTTAATAAATGAAGCTTTGGTAAGCATAAGAGAAAATCCTACCAAACCCAAACTTTGGAAAGGTAGTGTAGCTTCTCGGTCATGA
Organism: Poropuntius huangchuchieni; assembly: GCA_004124795.1. Lineage (NCBI taxonomy): Eukaryota > Metazoa > Chordata > Actinopteri > Cypriniformes > Cyprinidae > Poropuntius > Poropuntius huangchuchieni. The sequence continues at coordinate 2,038 of SCHK01177778.1, read as the reverse complement.
ATCGGTTTCTACCTGATTTTCCAATTGGTCATACTTATTTTTGCTCATGAGATTGGATAGTTCGTATGGAGAGCAGTTACTAAGTAACTAAGCAGTAAGAAACCGAACATAAAATCTTTCATTTTATGGATTATGCTGTGACTGTGACACATTGACTTGGTCTTGGAATAGGCCAGTTTTATTGGGTTTGTCACAGACAGTTTGAACTACTATTCACATGACAGCATAGCATAAGCATGGACTCTCAAATAATGATAGAAGTTCTGTTTGTTGGCTTCAGTTCATATAATTGAATATCAGATCCATATTGTGACAGTCTCACCATGGCATTAACTCTTGGTTTGTGGCCGCCTTGTTTACAGGGCAAAAGTTGAGTGACATGAGACCACTGACTCTGCACAAAAACCACCAGACGGAGGATTTGGGATTCAGCGTTGTTTACAGACAGGAGAATCCTCAGCCCCCCTTCTGCGTTTTTGTATACAACGCTCTCTTTCCCTACCCATCTTTCAGTCCCTTTCTCCCCTGTTCACCTCCTCCTCCTCGTCATCCCCCTTTCATTCTCTTTTCCAATTTCCAAAAAGCCCTCTCTCTCTCGCTCTCCCTTTCTGCCATTACTAAAAATGGCTTGCTTGCCTGGTTGTCAGTCCCAGTCAAGTGTAATCCAAAGTCTACAGCATCCTCCCCGACAACTATTTTAATGGTAATGGGCAGCATATTGTATCAAGGCTACCATATCCTACTTGAGATGACAGTATCAAAAGTGGGAGTTGATGCTATGGGAACAAAGACAGGGGGCAGCTTTTTGCCAGAGTGAGGGTGTTGGGCGGGTGTGTTTTGCGTGCGTGTGTGTGAGAGAGAGAGCGACTTGTGTGTAAAACGCAGAGGGGGATGATGGTGGGGCGCGAGTGCTCTCATTGTCCCTCTGTCCTCTTCTCTTTGGAGCTATGATGCGATGAGATGGCATTGTGCTTCCATTTTTGCTACTTTTATTTTGAAAAAGAGAGAGCAGGGCGGAGAGATGAAATGCTCGCTCTTAAACTTGACTTGATCCGACTCGCTAAAAGCTAATGCATAGCCAGCGCAGAGCCCTTACGCAGGGTGAGGTGACCTCTCTCGGCTGTTTTTTCACTGCCCTCTCTCTCCTCCTAATGAGGATACACCATTGTCCCCAGCACACACATGCTTCTGAAAAAGAGGAGAGAGACCAGGATTCTGCCATCTCCTCATATCGGCATAAGCCATGTGGAAGCTTTTAACAGTGCGGAAGAGTGACTAAAAGAAAGAGCGCTTTTAGTGCAGCTTTCACACAATTGGCTATTTTTGGGTGTTGTGCATAAAATGGACCCGGTCTGTATTACTCTCTGTCTCTCTCCGACTTTTTCTCACTCAGTCAGTCTGTTCCATTCTTTTTGGGTCGTTTTGTTTTTGTTTTTGACATTTTTAGGGCGTTTTTGAACCTAGTTTCACTCGAGATGAATATGCTGATAGCATTGAGCCATATACCTGTTGAATCTTAAAGATATAATCTCTGGGTAAACACGACACTGTAATTTCTTATCAAAACACACCTCTTTCTAGATATTATTCTGACCAGTGAAAGGACAGTTTGCACAAGCACTAATTTTGGTCCAGTTTAAAATTCAAACCGAGCCATGTTTCATGACAATTTAGCTCTTGTTTATTTTGTTATCATTTTATTTTAAACAGCCTTCTTGCCATGTTGTGTCTTAGACTTCAAGATACTTTAAAGCTTCACAAGTAACATTTTTTATTATTATTATGATCAATGTGTAGTTTTTGGAAACTGTGATAGATTTTCTTTCAGGATTATTTGATGAATAGAATGTTAAAAAGAAAAGCCTTTGAAATAGAAACACTAAAAATCAGTTGCTGCCTTAAATGAAGTCATTTATTAAAATGACTTTAAAGAAATCAAGTTGAATCTCCTATAACTTCAAAAACGAAGTTTAAATTGGTTCACTTGTCTTGTGATTAATTTGATGTAATGGAAACACATATGTTGACACGACTTATT
>SCHK01177691.1:5770-19650 GCA_004124795.1 Poropuntius huangchuchieni | reverse complement strand
CTTTGTGCAGATTTAATTTGTGCAGAAAATCACATGTGAAGATAAAAAATGCTGCCTGAGTTCTCTGCAGCTTTATTTAAATAAAAGCAATATGTCTTACTAGCAATCTTTTAGAAGTAGGGTAATACAATAAAATCCAACAAACAATAGACCATATATGCATAAACATAATACGTACTCACAGCGTAAATTCATTCAAACATTCAAAAGACCAATATGTAGGCTATCATTCGTCCTGGAAGATAATAACAGATTTAAATAGGTTAAATACGACTTCAGAGGAATAAATATGATTCAATCTTGCAGTCTGTAGTGTGTCATTGATTTATGTAATTATTTGGACATTTCAAGAACACGCTGACTGTGACGTGCTGTGTTCATCCAGTATGCCTACAATACCCACAACATCCGGCAGCACCTCCGCGTTGTTTCTCCATGATGTTTGTAGTTCCAGTGCAGTTTTGATGCTGCTCAGCTCAGGTGGTCTTCTGCGATTGGTGGATTTCAGGGTGACTTGACAGTGATATAACCCCCTTTCATTGATTCACTGGACTCTCTTTATAGGTGGAGTCTGAAAGCACCAGACCATAAATCACAGCAGCTGGTTTGTAGTTTACCAGACTGCTCCTGACGGAATAACAGATCGACCGAGGCAGAAATAACACACTCTATTAACATGCAGGACTGAGCTTATTCAGAAACCAGTCTGAAATGAAGATCGTTTTATACTTTTATTCATATAAGACCATGCAAGAATTAAGTCGAGCTTGTACGCTTCCAAGACCTGCAAATTAAAATGCACATTTGTAATTTGGCCATTGAAACACCGAAAGCAAATCTTCGATCAGGCAGGAGACGTATTGACTGTATGTGTGTGTTGACTGCATGCATGTTGTTCCTCCTCAGACACAGTTGGTGCAGGCAGTGGGCCAAACTGGGAGTGGGCTGCTGACTCAGCCACCAGTGGTGCATTCATTTATCTGCACTGCAGTGCTCCGCCGCACCCTCTCTCCTCTCCTCTCTGTCTCCACCTCGCCTCGCACATACTGAACGCGGGGGGTGAGACAGACATTTTAAGATAAAGAGCAGGTCCGTGCCATGCGTGGCGGTTGCACCGATGGGGTGGGGGTGGGATATCATGCGTCGTAAGGTTTGGCGATGCGAGTAAAAGGAGAGAAACGACAGATCTTAGCCAGGTGACTTGCAGAAAGGCGAGCAGGGACACAATCCTGCTCAGCTGTGAAATGGAGGAGAAGCGAGGAAAAGGTAGAAACATTTATGTTCGATTATGAGCGGCTTACAGCGCCCACGCTTCTTCTCTTTTGCTTTGGTTTATTTTCGTCCTTTTCCTTTCTGCCATCTTCTTTTACAGGCAACGGAACCCAAACATGAATATCCTGACCGACTTTCTCCCAAGGAACAAAAACTGTTTGTTGTCAAGAACATTCTGGTGGTTATTTTTTCAATAGGCCTATAAATTAAAGTGAAAGAGGACTGGTGCTGTCAAACTCTAAAATTACATAAAGCATAGTAAAAGATCCATCTGACTCAATACATTTTGTGACACAGGCCGAAAATTGAGTCATTATTTACTGAAAAACTTTCATATCTACCATAGCTCTACTTGGCAGGTTTATTCATAAGGGAAGATGCAATAATGTCCGTTTTGTAAAATGATTTTTAATGAATCAGAATAATATTTTAATGAATCATTTGACCCATGGCTTTTCTAGTTGTTCATGATTTACTGGGTAATAATCAAATATATGATTATTTTACACTCAAATCTTCAAACATTTTGGAATATATTTAATATAAGAATGTCCATGAGTTTTACAATTACATTACATTAATTTACATAACTTTTCCAAGCCTAGAAATTACACTATTAAAATGATAGGCTTCGTCATGTGTTCAGGTTTTTTCAAATCAATTTGAGGAGCTAATTTAATAAGAATTGACTAAAAATGATTTTGTTGTCCCTGGTTGAAAACCATCTCAAGATCAGCTCACTGACAGTAAGATCACTGTTTCTCACTCAAAGCTATTGTGTGTTTCAGATGGTTATAATATATAATGAACAAGTCACGTGGACCACATTTATGTTTTTAAGCATGAAAGCTTCAGTCCCCATTTATTGTAATTTTAAGGAAAATAATGAGATGCAGAATTCAAATTTCCTTTCAGGCTACACATAAGAAAGCAACACGTGGGCAAGTAAATGATAACTGTATTTTCATTATTGGCTGAACTGACCCTTTAAGCAATGCTATACTGGTAAAAGTGCAAATCAATCCAACCAAAAGCTAGTGGTCAGGATGCAACCCCCCTGAGGTTAGGAGGTGAGGCACGTCAGATGAGTGTCATTGATACTTAAGCTCACAGCTAATAGCTTTCTATTGATCTCTCTGCTAAACCGTGACTTAATAGATGAACAGAGGAGCATTTCTTGCCACCATCTGCAGTGACGCTCGTTTAGAATTCCATGTTATTAGTTCAGATCCCATCTCACCCAGAGAATCATTTGAAAGCTACTCATACTGTCAAACTCTCAATGACAAGACCACAAAATTAAGGGTTTGAGATGACTTACTTTCTTCTGCTGAACTAAAAAGTGTTTTCTCAATGATTTTTGTCCGTGTATCAAATGTCGATGGGGTCCAATATTGTTTTTGGACCCTGTTGATTAAATTGGACGGGCAAAAACATTTAAAATGGCTTTTATTGTGGTCCACAGAAGAAAGAAATCCATACAGGATCGGAGCAGTTGGAACAAGGATAACTAAATAATGACCAATTTTTTTTCCTTTTTGGGTAGACTATCACTTTAAGAGCAGAGAATTAAATCAAATAAAATGTAAAACGTGTTATTAGTTTTACAGGGGACCAGTTATGAGCGTAGCCGATTAAAAAGGCTAATTTCTTGATGTCAGGTGTGCTCTAAATGTGTCTGTGGCTTCTCATTCACGGTCAACAAAATCAGTGACGACTCTGTGCAACTGGAAGGCTGCTTTATTGTTAATAAAAAGTTTCGTGCTCAAATGAAGACAATCTTTTATATGTTCTTACTAAGAGTTCCAGTGGTTGTGCCATACACACCATTATATGTCCTCCTACAACACTGTGTCAAACAAAACAACAGTTTGAAAAGCACTTTTGAAATCTTTTCAGCAAAATGGAAAGCATTTTAGTCATGCTAAAAATGGAAGTCCAGTAACTGAATATCGATACAAAAGTGAGTTTCAAAGATGGAAAAAACACAAAAGTCTGAAGGCAAGCTATACTTTTTTTCTTTTTTTTTTCTTTTCTTTTTTTTACAAGCCAAGTGGATGATACACAAAGTACAGAAAACAGAACATCAGAAGATTTCGTAACATCGAATCTGGAAGAAGTGGGCTTGTTTTCTTGGTTGGTTTCAGTGTTCCTCTGGCGGTACACCAGACACCTTGTTCAGACTATAGTCCCTGATTTGCATTGTGCTCCATTTTGAATTCTCATGTCTTTCCCCCACCATCAACTAAATGTTAAATATGGCACCATCCTCCAAAATTGCAGTGAAATGCAATTCAGAAAATGTAGGAACATGGAGAAAATGCAGAAAAAGGCACACGACAATTAGTGAAGTAGCACTAGAAACAGACCACTGAACACATAAAACCCGGATACGAAATGCATACAAAACTTGTTCAGGCCTGCGAGTACCGGCACTGGAGTGTTCGGGGAGGCCTTTAGAGTAGAATACATGAACTGCTCTGTGACTGTTTTAGACTTTCAGGCTCGGGTGGGTGACCACACAATGTCCATAGGCAGGACGGCGCATATATGTGCATTCACGTGTAAATGTGTGTTTGTATGCGTGTCAATAAAACCTCAAGCTTACAGAGGTGTGCTGGTTGCATAACCCTCTCATCATACAGTATCAGATTTAAATATCCAAGCAGCGCTGATAACAATCGTGCGTGTGTTCATCTCCAACATCATTTTTTTTGGACATCCACTGGACATGTTGCATATAAATGAAATATTACAGTGCTCATTTGTATATCCTTTCATATATATATATACACACACACACATGTATATATCCTTTGTATGATATTCTTGATACATTATATCATTTAATTCCCTTTAATAAAAGTGAAATGTGTTAGAAAAAAAAACAAACAAAACAAAAAATTTAAATATGTGACAAGGGCATCAGCTGGAAGCCATTCTATATCATTGTTATAATTTATTATTAGATTAATAGCAGTAATTCTTTAAAATTCTGTATTTACAAAACCCACAACAAAGCATGCCATTTAAAAGAAAATAATATATTACAATGCTTATAGTTTTCCTCAAAAAGTTCATTCTTTTCAGCAATTGTGCCATGTACATCATAGCCCCCTCCTGTACATCGAATGATACATTAACTTGTCATACAGTCAGTGAGAGTGATTTTTCATTTCATATCTGAACTAAAATGGGAGTTAGGGGGAAAACTACACGGTAGTCTAAGTGTTTCACCAGGCTTCATTTGGTTTAAGTCCACAGCACCCACACTGATTTACAGATCTCAGGCAGTAAGCAGACCTACAGGTCTGAGAAGTAGAGGAAGTGGGTTTGTAAACTGGTGTGCTCTCCCGCACTCTGGCTCTCTGGTGGCGTACGTCTGCTGACCCAGCGGTTGGAGATGTCCTATGATTTCATAATAATCCTATAGCATTGTATTATCTGTGGTCCACCGTAACACCTCACACTGGGCTAGCCCACACCAGAATCAGCATTCATCCTTACCCAATAGGAGAGGTAATGAAACATTACTCAAAATACTGTAAACAAAAGAATTACTGTTGCAAATCCAAACAATTTCTATTGCACCCAGAGCAAGAAGGGATGGCAGTTTGCTCAAGAGGTAGCAACGAGCCAATTTGTAGTATCACCAACACTGGCTAAAATAAACTGCATGCTATCAGACAACACAAGTACCCATCACTTCTTTCTAAAAGCGCCACCTTCCTTGTTTTCCTGCTGTGTAAGGCCAGTTTACATGTATAATCCAAGCTATACCAAATATACATCAGTCACTTTTTTCATTCAACAGGGAGAAAGCTATTACATGTCAACTGGATGCATTCAAAATGGCTACTCGAGTGCTTTCTTCAACATCTTTAAGACAAAACAAGATGCTAACACAACTGACAACCTCTTTAAATGGTAAACATGAGGATGTGCTGACATGAAGACAAGTACCTCCAGGAAAATTGAAGAGAGGGCCTCCCACCGAGGCCTGACAAAGCATTGTAAGGGCTTAAGTGGCATGGTGCCTGTACCTTTTGAAGATCTATTGAAGGCCCTACCGGAGCCTCAGCTGCACATTGAGGGGCAGTTGAATCATATTGCTGGTGCAAAAAAGCAAATCAAGGTTTATGAACCTAAGATTTGATTCGAGTAAAATCGTTTCTCCAAATTGTCATCCCAAATTCTCCTCAAGTCCAGGGCAGTGAAACACCCCTACGGGTGAGCGAATGTGCAGTTGTATATCCAAACGTAGGACGAAGGAGCTTTGATCGACCACCTTAAAATATGCACATGACGCATGGTGTGAGAATCGGTTAATCAGGAAGCAAGCTTTACGAGGGGTAAGTATAAATATACTTGTCATAGCCAGTAGTTAAATATGTTGCTATTGACCAATCATTTCCCAGCTATATCTATTTAATTTGATAACTAGTGGACAGTATCGAATGTATGGTCAAGCCACTGATGTGGATTGAGTAGCAGTGTCAAGTGGACTATGATTATACATGCATGATTCCTGATCAAAACATGCCACCATGCAAGTCATTTCTATGCATTGAACGAGCACAATTAATTATTTATTTACCAGGAACTCGGTCTGAGTAAGTCCCCTTCAGCCCAAGTCAAAACCCTGATAAATCCCCCAACCCAATATCGATGTGAAAGCCCATGTATAAAATGTCTTTTTCTGTAAGTATAACAAAGAGATGATGACGAGATGAATGACATGGGCTGAGCTTTTTTCTCTACTTTTTGTGGGTCAAATAAGGTGAGATTCATCACAACAACTGAAAACCCTTGCATAATGTTTCTGCTTTGTGTTTTGTTCTTTGTTCTTTTTTCTTTTTTTTACCGCGGACAGGACACTCCACATGATTGAGTTAACGTCGTTATTACTGGTTCTCCTATGGTTAAAATACAACGTCCCAGAATCCTCCTGGGATGAGCGGGAGGTTTCCGTGGGATTTCGGCAGTGTAGTGTTTGAAAGGGATGTCCATAGCAGAGGAATGCTGAACTCCACACGTGGTGGTGCAAAGGAATCCATCTTATGAGCTTGCTTTGTACTGCTTTGTCCTTTGGCAGGTGGTCCCTATCAAAGATGTCTGCCGTAGGTCATTATTTTGTTTCTGTGCCTTTCGGCTGCAGTTGGAACAGTAAAGTCTTGGTCACTGATCACAAATGTTAAGACAGTAAGCTCATAGGTTGGTTTGGTCATCATTAAATCTGTAAAAACCAAGCTGCTTTCCCGTTGCACCGGTGCATTTGTTGTCTGTAAACAACCTTGTTCCCCAAAGATTTCTGTGTTTTTTGTTGCAAATGATTTTCTATACATTTGTTGGAATAGATAGTTTCAGTCTCGACTCAACAGTTCAGTCTCCATCATTCCTAACACTTGGATTCCTTGACCTCTTTTTGGTTTTTGCCCTTTTTGCCCTTGCTGTCACTCTCCTCGAGGTTCTCCTTCTCGGGTTTGGTCACGCTGTCGTAGGACGGCAGCGAGGCAGTAGAAGGCGTGCCCTCCTTCTTGTCCTGATTGGTCCCGCCATTCTCCAGCCTGCTGCTGCTGAGCAAGCGCTTGCAGATGAAGCCTCTCCGAATAAGATAAGCACGGTAAGCACGCTGGATGACCGAGGCAGACATGTGCTCCTGCTTTCGGCGCAGAGTGGTGGTGATAGGCTCAAAAGACACTTTGGAAGGATTGGCAGCAATGAATCGTTCCTCCATCTGTTGCCGCATCATGTCCAGGTCGCCACTATCACCCAACACACGTTTGGTGAAGGCAAACAAGATATCTAGGCAGTGAATACGGTCGCCGCTCACCATGGGCAGGTCCATGGCGATCAGCTCTATAGTGTTGGGCTTGGGAACGCGCAGCGGGTGCTCCAGAGTGTCAGCGAAGTCACCGAGCTTGGCGAAGGTGATGAACTGGGAGGCAGTGGGGTCAAACTTTTCCCAGATTTCGTAGAAGGACTCAAAGTCATCCTCGCAAAGTGGATCAGCGCTTTCCTCCGTGGCGACGCTGAAGTTCTCCAGGATGATGGCGATGTACATGTTCACCACGATAAGGAACGAGACAATGATGTACATGACAAAGAAGAAGATGCCCACTGAAGGGTTTCCGCAGTCACCTTTCACTGTGGTACCTGGATTCTCCTTATTCGGGTCACAATCCGGTGGGTAGTTGAGAATGGGAGCAAGAAGGCCATCCCACCCCGCTGAGGTGGTTATCATGAACAGGCAGATCATGCTATTCCCAAATGTCTCGAAATTGTACAAGTCGTCTATGCCAGACTCTCGCTTCACATAGGCAAAGTTTGACATGCCAAAGATAGAAAAGATGAACATGACCAAGAACAGCAGAAGGCCGATATTGAACAGGGCTGGCAGTGACATCATCAGGGCAAACAGTAAAGTCCGAATGCCCTTTGCTCCTTTGATCAGACGCAAGATACGTCCAATTCGAGCCAGACGGATTACCCTGAACAATGTTGGTGACACAAAGTACTTCTCAATCAGGTCAGCCAGGAACATACCTGTGGTTTGGGGGATAGAAAACAAGGAGAAGAAGAGGACAAATGAGCCAAACACTGTATTTCAAAACATAAACAAAAAACAAAATGGGAGTTAACGAAACATTGTTCACTTACCCACGATAGAGAGAATGACCACAACACAGTCAAAGATGTTCCAGCCGTTGGTGAAGTAATAATGGCGCAGTGCAAAGAGCTTCAGGACAAACTCAGAGGTGAAGGCCACGATGAAGATGAAGTTAACCCAGTACAGAATGTTTTCAGTCTCCTGTGACTGATCGTCTGTCTCGACCATCATGGTGACCATGTTCAAACAGATGAGGATCATGATGGAGATATCAAAGACCTGCTGTGTCACAAAGTCAAACACCATGCCCTGGAGCTTGTTCTAAAGAAGAGGAGAAATTAGCATAGATTTGAGATTAGGACTCTGTTCAAGTCAATTCAATGAGCAAAATATCACACTTTTTTTATCAGTGTTGTACCTGGGGTCTGGGGATGGGTTTCTGAGGTTTCTTTGAGCCAAGCTTCTTCATAGCATTGTAGTACTTCTTTTGTTCCTCTGTCATGAAGATATCCTGACCTCCAAAGTATAGTCATAAACAATATTTGGTTAAAATCTGCTCCGCTAAAGTCCAAATATGCTGTGAAAATCACTCGTTTAAATGCAAAAGAACAAATCATTTAAAGTGAAGAAAAAAAGTGGAGACTTATCTTTTTCTTCTGCTGGTTGAAGTTATCAATGATGACACCAATGAAGAGGTTGAGTGTGAAGAAAGAGCCAAATATAATGAAGATAACAAAGTAGATATACATGTAGATGTTGTCCTCATACTTTGGTTGGTCTTCCACCTGAGGAGAGAAAGATAGTTTAAGCAGGTACTTTGATTCAGATGGCAGTTAAGGTTGTACAAACATCTCACCTTTCGTGAATCAATTGCTGCGTACATGATGTCCATCCATCCTTTAAAGGTTGCCTAAGCAACATAAATATCAGTGTTTAACATATTTCTCCAGCCAAAGAACCATCTTATTAGAAACTAAAAGCAGACAGGTAGTCTTACCACTTGCAGTAGAGCCAAGTAACCAGCACCCACATTGTCAAAGTTGATTTTGACGTTTCTCCAGCGCACCTCGGTGAAGTTATTATCCATCAATGCTAGGCACTCTGTTTTGTTGTTGACTACGTCAATTTCGAACATTGCCTTTTCAGTCGCATTGTAGCAGTAGTAGTACTTTCCCGCAAACAGGTTGACACCCATGATACTGAAAATCAGCCAAAAGATGAGGCAAACCAGCAAGACATTCATAATGGAGGGGATGGCACCCACCAAGGCGTTGACTACCACCTAGGGCAGAGTAGGACAGACAAGGCAGTACAGTGTAAGAGACCCGAAATAGCCCAGCAAATCCTCAAACACAGAAACACATTCAAACACTCTTACATTTGTGGCTGCATATTTGCATGGCATAACAAAAAGAATGACACTATGAACATTGCTCAGTGTCCAATATTAACAAATTATTAACTCTTTTTGATTCATGTTTCAGTCACGTGGCCATCCAAGAAAATTGCTATAAAGCTTATTGTCTACACGGTCTTTATTTTGTTGAAAATGTTTCCAAGGTTTTTGCTGTAATTCTACATTTGAATTTTTTGTTGTTTTCCTATAGACAGCAGTTTCAGATCAGGGATCTGAGCTAATACTAAAAGTCTTAAATTTTTTTTTACCTAAAATAGCAGTTCTTATAGGACGACTTAGTGTTGGGGAAAGTTACTTTTAAAAAATAATGCATTACAATATTACGTTACTCCATAAAAAAGCAAACAACTGCATTATTTTCTATGGAAAGTAAGGCATTATGTTACTTTTGCATTGCTTTTTGTCACCTGGGCTGGGCTTGCTTATTTATTTTTTAATAACAAGTTTTAAATAACCTAAAAGTTATATTTTTGGCAACTGTAAAGGCCCTTTGACACCAAAATGAAATAATAAGCCTCAGGCAGAAGGAAATGCCTCAGTGCCTCACTCCTAAATTCTCTCAACATGGGGACAGGAGAGGTGTCAGCAAATAAATGGGAAAGCAAAGTAGCATGCGTTACTTATTTGAAAAAGTAAGATATTTTGATGTAAATTAATAAGTAATGCTTGCTTTAGTTACTTGAAAAAAGTAACCTGATTACGTAACTTGTGTTACTTGTAATGTATGCTGATGACAATACTATTTTGCCTTCAAGTTTCAACTTCAAAGCTTTACCTCAAAACTTAAGTGTGATTAGTTGATATTAGTTCATGAATATTAATTTCATAAGCAAATGATTAAGTCTCTTTAAGGTCATTAATATTCATCAGTGAAGCAATTAACTTAGTGGGATTTGTAAATTGATTGGTTACTTCTTTGCATAAATACCAATTCATTAATATAGTACTGGTGGAATTCAGCATATACTGTATGTACATGTGTGGTTTGGGAAATCTTTTTTTACAGGCCATGCTGTCAGCACAAATAGCTTTTTTTTGTTTTTCTTGGGTGGCCTATGACTTTTAAAAAGTAAAAACCATTACTTGTCTATACTAGTTTCAAAGCCAATAAATCCTAAATCCCAAAAATTAGATGTCCTAAATAGGTGGTTCTTTATTCTGGCCCTGGATTATCCCAGCACTGCACAATGTGGTAAGATGCATCCAAAATTATACACTGGATTTGATGAAGAACCTACAGAACGTACTTTCTTATCAGATGTTAAGTATGTAGGCGTGTAGTATGAATACAATACATACTACATCCACCATGTTGGCACTGTTACGTGACCTATGAGCTGTAGAGGAGTAAACTGTCTGTCAGATGCGCAATTCAGAATCTCTGTGAGAAACCGCAGGTCATTTAATCATTGTTTTTTTGCCTAGTGTGTTATGAATACTGCATATTGAGGAAAGTCCTACTCGTCAAATGCACAGTGCTAAGGTCTTCCAGGACTACAGCCCTAAATAGTAGCTCTCTGACTAAGCAGTATATTTATAAATATGAATGCAACACCTTCCATACAAATATGCCACAGACTCACACAACTTCTACATCCCCAAAGCAAACAGTTGCATCCTTAAAACTACAACCCACCACCCAACTACTTTAACATTGCCATGGCAAGCTTGAGTAACTTAAAACCTTTTTTTTTTTTCTTTTTTTTTTTTTTTACATCATCCCATCCTTCCCACAACCCATTTGCCTCCACATCCCTCCCTTCCCCCACCGTCCCAGCCAGGACATTGTCCATCAGTGATTAGCGATGAGCAGAGCGTGCCAGGAGACGCTCACTAACTGTGTTAGGCAGCCGAGCCGCAGCTCTCAGGCAGGCAGCTGAGCATGCAGATCTCTCACATACTGAAAAGTGGAGCCATATTCCCCCCTTGAACACACAGAGAGGCACAGAGGATGGCAGGATTCTCTCAGCAAGTGCAGGGGACCAGGCTGACTTTAGCAGATGTTTTTGAGTGCTAATTTTGTATTACATTCTCAAAATGAGAAATACAGAAAAACAAAGGATGATAGAATAAGCCAAATTTGGAGTGCTGAAGATTGAGAGACCCCCAGGAAAAAGCACTGGTCAAGAGAATTACTGTCCATCTTTCAATAGAGACTACATGTTCAAATGTCACATAGACAAAGTATCTTTGTGAGAATCGACACAAATATCAAAGTGAGGGAAAATGGCTTTCAAAAGTGCATAATGTGCATTTGCAATTGAACAGGACATGCGTGTTACATGACATCTTTGTGCAATCTCAAGAACCGTTAAAATCAATAAATAAATGGATAGGAGAGGCAGCAGTGTGGAGAGATTTCTGCCGTTTCAAAGCTGGCTGGGGTTCCATAAATGATTTGGGGTATGGAAAAACTAGGACAGAATCAGACTAGAATTAATTCCTATACTTACTGTATTTGTCTCTGGCCAGAGAATCGGCTATCAAAAATCGCAAAACATACCACAGTCTAAGCTGGTTTTATCTCTCCACTGTTGCGTCTCCTTATCAAGTCATTTATTCATTTTTAACTCTAATTTCAAACAAAACAGCATATCAGTTGATGAACATTGAAATCAATTATTCACTATGGTAAGAACTCATCGTTCTCTCTGTACTTATTTGACTTTGCTTCTACAGGTTACATAAAATTGATTTCACACACCCTCATGAATCCAATTATAGGTACACAAACAGAACAAATCTAGGAAAACACCATTTCGATTCACCCAAAAATGACAGTTTAATCTACGTACAATAATAAAAGTGTTAAGAAAGACATAAGACAACAAATACTATAAAATAAACTGCCATAAAATAGTATAACAGGGCTCCAGAATAAAATAAAAATGACTAGCGAGCCACTGGCTCTTAAAATTAAACATTTAGGAGCCAAATGATTTTGACTATGATCTGTAAATTACTAAAGAAAATAAATAAATGGTTTTATATATATATATATATATATATATATATATACACATACTTTTTTTTTCTTTTTTTTTAATTAATTTATTCACCAAGGAAACTCATTGCCTGAACATTTCACTGACTGAGCTAGTCTTATTTAAACACATTTGTTTCTTGAAACATTTACTCAAACATTTACTCAAAGCGGGACAGACATCATGGCTGCCAGTATGTTAAGATAACTGACAAACTGTATATGGACACAAAGTTGCCCTGACTATCGCCAGTGGTGACTATTTTAAATTAGTGGTCGTGTTTTTAAAAAAATCACATTTGCAGCAATTTTAGTTGAAATCTGGAGGCCTGTTAGCAGATGTATACATAAGGACAAACATAACATCAAATATAGCTTTAAATTCGATAACTGAGAAACCTTATCTGTCATTTTTGGGTCCAGGCATACCTTTAGTCATAACAGCAGTGTGAGATCACAGATCTCTTTACTCTGATTCCTTTACGCTGGAAGTAAAAACTAACACAATCCTCTCACTTCCATGGTCTTGCACATTTCCTAAGCTTCTGTGTTGACTGCTTGTAAACCACTGACTAGTAACTATTATAAATGTCCTAACTAATCAAATCTAAAAGATGTCATCCACTCCATATTGCTAAAGGCTTCAGTTGGAAAATACAGAGAGATACAGAAGCTTAGCAAATATATCCCTCTCACACCCAGGGTTTCTCTTTTTACAGTTCCGTGTGCAGATCCTAGACAAGCAAAGAGGGGTGAGGTGAGCCTCCAGCGGCTTGGTTCCTCGACGCTGCTCTGGGCTGGGCAGCGCGGGGCCAAATGGGCTGAAGTGAACAGTGTGAAATGGAGGGAGGGAGGGAGGCAGGGAGGACACTGCACGGTGCTGCAGATGAGGGGCAGGGAGGAGGTGAGGAGGGGTTGAGAGGATACAGAAGCTCAGGGCAACCAGTCCACAGGTAAGAGAAGAAAGACTGAAAGTGACAACAACCAGGTGCAACTGTTCACAACCATCAAAGGGGTAAAGTACCTATCTTTGCCGAATTTGTTAGGATGGCGACTATGGATGACCTGCATGTGTTCAAACATTCAGCACTGACAGGTGTTTGTTGTTTACAGTGAAACTGTCACACATATTTTTGCTCTTTGACTAAAGTAAAATAGTCCATTTCTTTCACCTTGACCAACTGACTCTTTGCTAAGCCTTAAAACATCACTGACCAATTATACCTGGCTCTTTTGTAATAAAAATCAATGGTAGATATGCATCTTTGGATACCTTTAAATTAAATTTTATAGAGATTATACTACTGTTCATAACTTCCTGTCTTCAGTGTCACATGCTGATTTGGAGCTTAAGATACATGTCTTATTATTATCAATGCTAAAAACAGTTGCACTGTTATTAGCTGAAAAGCATTCATTTGTAATTGAATTTTTAATAACATTATAAATGTCTTGACTGTCACTGTTGATTAATTTGTTGCATCCTTAATAAATAAAAATATGAATTAAAATTAAATTAAAGGTGTTGTATGTAGGATTTTGACTCTACTAAAGCATAAAAATACCAGAATATGTTTGCAGGTATTTAAGAAATATGA
>SCHK01177634.1:398-16974 GCA_004124795.1 Poropuntius huangchuchieni | reverse complement strand
ATGCTTAGACGGGCCTCTCCTAGGCACGTAACATTGTTTAAACTTAGCCCGTGTTTTCTTGCCCTATTTGGCCTAGCCCTTGTGTTTATTCATCGCCTGTTTTTCTGATAATGCCTTTCTTTAATAAAAGCTCGCATATGGATCCACTCGCCTCAGTCTCGCTCAGGACACTAATTTTCATTTTTGGGTGGACTAACCCTTTAATGGCTTCGCAGTCTAAATGCATCATTGCTGAATCATAAAAAAACCTTTTAAATGGTAGTGTACAATTATTTATAAAAATGTATTTTATTTATTTATTATGTATAATTATTTATATATGAACTAAATTAACTTATTAATTTATAATTATTTTATTACTTTTTTAATTAATTTATTATATATATTTTGGCAATTATGCAAAAAGCATACTTCACATTTGATGGCTGTTTAAAGGTAAATGCTTACACTTGCATCAATCGATCAAAAAAATTGCAAGCAACACGCAAATTGCAAATATTTTATTATAGGTGATTATGCCCAGAAATTGGGACCATTTGCCTGTCATTGCTAACCTATTGCTCTCTCCAGGTATTATAGACCTCCTTAAGTTTGAATTAAGATAATGTTCTTAACATCAAACAGCTTTGAATAAGTCGCGAAGAGCCCACCCACACTGTCTCATCAGAGCTTACAGATTACACGGCCCCCACTGACTTTGACTTCAAACCGGTGTGTTGTTAACCTTCATATTCACCTCTCTCACAAAGCATTTTTCATAACATCTGGCTGGGATTTTCTCCTTTTTTCTTCCATTTGGGCAGCATTCAGTAATGTTCACCTCACTTTAGCTCAGGCGTAGGCTTCCTTATTTGACACATGCTCTAACTAGAGAACGTCTAGACTGCATCCATACTGTTTGCATGACAGGCAGGAAAAGCTTGCCATTTACGGGAGGGAGAGCGGATGATGCCGTCAGGGAGAGCTGTTGTGGTTTGTGTGCCACGGACGGCACAGGGAGTGTCTGGAGGTTTAGACAAAACTGTCCACACTGAACCCCCCACAAAAGCAAAGACTTCCTCTGTCCCAGAATCTTCCCCCATTCTGTATTTGTCTCTGTGCATGAATATCAAGTTGGCCGCTGTGAAATTTGAACAGTACAGACTAAACTCTCAACCTCTGACAGCAAAATACATCATATTTTTACAGCGACTGAGGTCACTTTGAAGTAAATGAACCCTCCATTACAAAGGAAGGGGAGAGGGGTTAAATGCACATCTTGTTAAACCTCCACACATTATGTGTTATAAAACCTCACACAAAGATGTGATACTGTCGATTTTGATTGACTGTGAGCTTTGTGAATTTACACAATACAGTTAAATCCATTAACATTAGGTCATGGATTATTTTACAGCACTTATAGGTTAACATTTCAAGTATAAGTTAACATGAAGTTAAACAATAGTGTAAAAAGTAACATTAACCTACTTGTATCTGAGCGGTTTGTCTAGACTTTGTAACTTTGGGAACAGACTGAAAGAATGAACAAACTCAACACACTCAGTCTGTAATCCAATATGTATTTCTATTTGTCTGAGGTAAGAGAGGAGTACATTGCCATCGCAGTGTCCTCTCAATTACGCTGGAGGATTAATAGACATGAGATATTTCTTTCCCAGAGTCAGCATATAGGGGTGTGTGTCCATTCAGATCAGAGGTAATTCACTGCCTGTGATTCATTGCCTCATCTCATTTGCTATAGCTAGCAGAACCACCTGATTTCTTCTAGGCCCAGCCATTTGACTTTATAAATTGTATTAAATCAAATGATGNGTGATTCATTGCCTCATCTCATTTGCTATAGCTAGCAGAACAGCTTCAAACCACCTGATTTCTTCTAGGCCCAGCTATATGACTTCATCAAATGATATCTATGTTTCGATTTTCTAATGCTAATAATATTTTATATATTTAAAACAAGACAGTTTTGTTTTGTTTAACATTTTTGGTCACTATAAAATTCATTTTAATTTTATGTATTGGTTATTTTTTATTTAATTTTATTTAATTTTTAAGCAGTTTTGAATGCTAATAATATGAACATATTTGAAAGTAGACATTAGCTATGTTTAACATTTTTTGGTTACAGGGAACATAACACACAGTTTCTGCCAATCTCATGTTAATCTTGAATACCTATAGAGTAGTATTTCATCCTTCATATCTTCAAAGAGTCTTTAGTTTTATCAGATTTGTAAAAGACAGAGATACTGCTGTAAAGCTCCAATCTGAGAACAGTCAAGCTCTTGAAGGCGTGTCGTGGGTGGAGCTAAAGAGTCATAAGCACACAAAGCTTAGCGTAGCGATTGTCTGAAAGCTGTGTCATCGACATAATTCCCATAATGCTGGGTTCTTTGGGAAGCTGAAAAAGGTTATCTTTCTCTCACAACCAAAAACACACTTCTTTGGGGACATTGTTGATTTTGAAATCCCTCTCTAACAAGTTCTGTGAAGCGCTGTCAAAGACTTCCGTAACTCGAATAAAGCTTGTTGAAGAGCGTGTTATTGTTCTTGCTCTGGGGTGCATTTCCCAAAAGTTGCAAGTTCCTTTGTTAACCAATAGAGTTCAATGAAACTAACAACTAATGATGGTTTTGGGAAATCGTGATCGATTCGCATATCGGTTTCTGTGGGGTCCCTTCTCGGCAGAAATTGCGTTCTGCAATTGTGTGGGTTGTGTGGCGCCTAAAAAAACGCTACTGACTTTCATTTCCAGTCATTTCAAAGTTTGATGACTTTACTATTATTTTTATGTGGAAACAAGTTGTAAATTATAATTACAAACAATGAGTAGGTGTGGTAAAATTTTTAACGGGTAGTGTAGTTATTTAAAATAGCTATTTTGTTTGTCGCCTCCATACCTTCAGCTAGTATAGAGTACAAAACAGTATTTGACCTTATCTCTTACACTTTTTTTATGCAGTTGCTTGTTTAAATTCTCACGACGCTCAACAATCGTCAAAGTTCATGAAGGGAAAGCAGCTGAGGACATGAGAGCAGACATTCAAAGGAAATGTCTGTGGTCTCCCCTCAAAAAACAGCAGTGAGTGAGTGAACTCTGTCTGAACGCTCCAACTATTAGATCATGAGAACCTGCAGCACCGGCACTGCCTCATTATACCCAAAGAAAACAAGGAGAACAGCTGCAGGCTGCAACAGTCCTGACACACTGAGACTGAGACAATCAGTGACTAAAAGAGAGGGAGAAACAAAGAAAGAGAAAGGCACTGCATTTGTCCTCTAATTGCCTCTTCAGCCGGGGTCACAACCCTATGATAGATTGTACACTAGATAGACTCACACACTCTCTGACTCTCCTACCAGACAGGAGCCCATCTGAAAGCCAGTGTTTCTTGGCACATTGGAGAAGTTATGATTGGACGTACGATCTGTGAGGACAGTGGTGAAAAAACACCAAGGGCTTAGTTCACCGCTGTAACACGTGGTTTGTATTATGAACTACAACAATTTCAAACCCTTTCTGTGTAAGGATTTCTGAAGGTTGAGTAGCAAAGTATATTATATGTAACATATCATTTAAAAGACATTAATGGGCATAATAACATAGTAATAACATAATCCAAAATTGCATACTTCCATTGAGATACTGAAATAGGGTGACCAACCAGGATTTCTATATGCATTATTACGAGATCACACATTCATGTTAGAGACACAACATGGAAGAAGCCTAAACAAAATCATTCATTGTAATTAACTACAGATTTGATTTCAGCTCACTGATCTCTATATATAGATTATTGAGATCTTATATAATATTGCGCTCCTTCAGTTTCGTAACTCATGTAATCATCTAGAATTCCCACATTTTCTCCTGTGACTTCTCAGATCAGCCCAGAAGTAGGAGGGGCTCAAAACATTAATAATCACAGTGGGATCGACATGACTCTATGTCATTTTCTGGGCAAACATGGGCATGGAATTGCTGAACATGTCGCTATGAGCTCTTTAGTCCACTTACGGAGTGTCGCAGACAGTTTTCCGACTGTCGTAATCCCTTCACATAAATTGAGGCTGCCTTCTTTTTATTTATTTTTTCAAGTATGCAGGACATGTTTGGTGGCTGTGGTGCTGGGTTGCTTGGAGACGGTAAGTGGGGCTGAGACTCAAACAGAATGAGGTTTAGGAGAGAAGGACCTCACCACCTGCTTGTTAAACAACCAGTTTGACAGCCCTCTAGAGTTTGCTGTTACAGCAGACTAATGTTTCCAGTTAGCAATGGAGCATGCCATGATAATAGCGGCTCTAGCATGAGAGCTAGCTGCACCAGCATGGAACCGAGTGCCCTGTTTATTCAGTTGGGCCAGGGATAATACTGTTGACCTGGCGTTGACACTTACTGTCAGATGACTGTTATGATGTGATGCTGTCATAATAGATAGCATGATAAGTTTGCTGCTATGTAAGCAAAGTACTGCTGCACATTTTTGCACTAGGTCATTGCACTTTGGTGCCGTGAATGTCAAAGAAACTGACTATGTCAGCATTTACGTTGAGCATAGGCATTAACAATAACTTTATTTACAATATACTTTTTTTAATATACTTAATTTAATATACTATCTAATATAACAGTAATGCATGGCTTTTTTAGTGAATTATAAATGCTGTACCCTTCGTTCTCAAACTTTTGTTATTTGTTATCATATATAGGTTTATAATCTGTTTTTAGATATAAGTAGTTTCAAAGCAGTTATCTACTTTTGTTAATAGCTCATATTGTATTTTGATAAAAGAGACATTCTAAGGCGAATAACTTGTATGAAAATAGTTATACTGTACTTGCATACTTAGAAAAGGGCTACATCTGAAATCACGTACAGTAGTTTAGTACTTCTTTTGAATATTTTATATGCAGTAGTATTAGTACATGATGTTGGTGTACTACATTCGTCATATTGTCATTGTCATGTAACATACTAGAGTCAGTTGCTTAACTTAACTGCCATTCACAACTCCTCTCCCTTAGCCTCATGGGATAGTAAACTCTCCACTGGATGTGCACTACAGAATCTTGCTAGGAATTAGTAGGTGCACTGTACTTTTTGGCTACTGTTTTGAGTATTATGAATTTGGACATACCGTTTAACATCTATGAAAGTAGGCAAATTCAGCTGCAGTCAGCAAAATGGCTTACTTAAAGGAATTACATTGTAATTTTACTACTTTAAACTTATTAGTTTTAAAAAATAAAGGTTCCAAATGGGGCTTTTCACAGCGATGCCACAAAAGCATTTTTGGTTCCACAAAGAGCCTTTCAGTGAACAGTTCTTAATTTTTTTTATTTTTTTTAGTAGTGTGAAAAACATTCTGAAATGAAAAATGGAATGAAAATTAACCATAGTTTTATTATAGTAAAAATGAAGTAACCATGATTTTTGTCATATTAATTGTCATTTGTATAACCACAGTTTCCTATACAAATACCATGATTATATAGTGTAGCAAAACCATGGTTTAACTATAGTAACCATGTTTTTTTTGTTTTATTCGTAGTAAAATCATGGTTAATTTTCATAAGGGAATGTCCCATAGATGTTAAAGTTTCTTCATGGAACCATAGACGCCTATAAAGAACCTCTGATGATTAAAAAAAATAGCATTTAGCATTGCAAAGGTACCAATTACTTTATTACTAAATGATCCCAATAAGTTCAAAATTACACAACATGAATTAGTTTTAATAACAGGGTAAACTGTTTTCAAGAAGATCATATTGACATAGCCCCAGCAGGAGGGTTCTTCAAAGTGCAGTTCAGTGGGAGCTCTGAGAAGGGAAAGCCCATCTTATTCGTTGCTAGCCGCCAAACCACAGCAGGCTTTCTTGGAAACAATGCTCCTAAAAGAAACCTCTTGTTTCTCGTAAAAACGTCCATAACATTCTACTCCCTAACATAATGAATTAGTCTATCATTTTACCAAGGCTGTCTGCAAGCTTTATTAAAGACAGTGTTGAGGCAGTGTAGTCATAGTGGTGGGACATAATCTGACTCTGCTATTGTCCATAAATCCAATGAGTTCATATGAACAGTTTAAGGATTGTAAAACCGAGTAATTGTGACTTACATTTTGGTTTGTTCCTGACAAAAGACTATAAAATGTAGTCATATGGACAATTTTAACGATAGTTTTATGGTGCTTTTTTGTTATTTTGGAACTAAACAGCCCCGCTCCTCATTCACTTTCATTATGAAAGACTAGTCAGGATGTTCTTCATGAGACTAATCCTTTGTGTTCCACACAATAAAGAAAGTCATATAGGTTTGGAAGGAATTAAAGCGATGACAGAGTTTTCATTTCTTATTATTCCTTTAATGCTGTTTAAGCCTTTTTCTCCACATCCAAAGTAGACTGCATTCCCCTCTGCAGCGAACCGTGATCCTATTTGCAGTGACATGCCCTCTATTCTCTCTCAGAAACATGATCTCACCTTGGCCACATATACTCTTGAATGAATTACCATCACAATAGCCTCTATTCACAAACATTTACTGTCATCCTGTAAATAATGTGCTGATCTCTGTTTTCCCCTCCACTTGAATAAAATCGCTTTTGTCCCAGTTGTGCGTGAACCCATGGCTCTGTACGTGGTTCCATGTGGCCACATTCCCAACAAAAAACACTATTGTGTGAGGCTGGGGTAATATTCATCCAGTAAGAGAAAACAACTGTATCCTGTGTGCGTTCTGGAGTCATCATTTCTAAATCATTCACAGAAAATGTCCTTGAAGTTTGTGAAGAGAAAGTCTAAAACCTCTAGCGCCGTCTCAGCAGTTGGGCTGGGTGTTTGTCTGAAAGTGTACAAATGTGTTTTCCTGCCCTCAGCCAATAATTGCTCATTAAATGAAATGAAATTAGGCTGTTTACTCTAATGCCTATTAAATGGAACAGAAAGAACCTCTTCTTCTCAGTTCCCTTATCCTGAGGTTATTATTTGTTTACTATCTCCTGCCGCACAACATATCAGCTTGAAAATTTCCCCTGACCATATGACGTCCTGTCACTTGTTTATGAATACAAAAGGCCAGAGGTCACTGGAACATCACTGGAATGATTGGCTAGATTTCAACTCAATACCTTAGTTGTTGCATCATGCATCTCCAAGCTCAAAACAAAAAACAAAACCATGTTTTTAAAAATGCATAACTTTAACTATGGGCTTAGGTTAAGGTCACTCTGATGTCCTCCAGAACATTTTATAAAATAAAATAAAATAAAATAAAATAAAATTCCAATATATAAACAACTATTTGTTTAAATATATTACTAAATATATAAATAAAATTTAGGCATCAAAACATTATAAAGAATAGTACAGTGTTAAAAATCTTTTTGTTCAATTCCAAAGAGATCCAGAAGTGATGACTTGGAGCACTGGGAATGTTTGAACGTAAATCATAAATGAATTAATTTAATAAAGCCCTTTTGACTTCATTTAAGGCCCACATATCTGAAAGAGAGCCTTAATTCATGAGGTCTTGTTGACTTGTAGCAGGGGTTCCACTAAGAGCACATAAACACGACAGACGCAGCTGTTATCTGGAAAGCCAACCGTTTCCAAGAATCCTGTACAGCCTGCCTTGTTTTTGTTACACAGGCTTTGATAGGTCTCGGTAATGCATATTATCTTGATTAAATTAGACCCAAATTTTTTTCAGACAGTGTTTACTGTTTGTGATTTGAACACAGACCTCAAAATTGACAGAACTGAACTTAATTTACAGTAACAGTTTCAGCAAAAGACTGAAACCGAACAGATACTCTATGTTTTGCATACGTAAAAGGTATCATTTTTGGAGGCTATGCTACTCTAAACATTGTCTGATATTATGTCATATCCTGTGTTTGTAATCAATTCCGCCTAATCATATAACTGTGCCAGTGGTCCAATAAAAAGGATTGAGTTCAATGAACCAAAGAAACCTAGGACAGCCAGAGTGATATAACATTTAAGAGTTTTACAGACATGAAAAAAAACTGACGTTGTGACCAAATTTTATAGTCAGTCAAATCAAAATTAAATTAACACCCATACACAGTATTTGTAATAATGGCTACATTTGACTCCATGTTGACTATTCTCCAAGTTCTAGAGAGTTTCATGACAATCATGTGATTTTACAAAGATGTCTACATTTAGTCTGGCCATATGACTAAATTATCATGGACTGAAGGATAAATGAGTGTGACAGTAATGACTCTGTCAGATAATATCTGTACGACTCATAATGAATGACGCAGTCCACCCCAGATATGGGATGACTGATCTCTGTTCATAACTATTACTTCTCTATGTCTGCTGTCCACCATCTTTTGAGTTCTAAATAAATGACTTCTGTTTTAAGTAATGTGTTGACCTGACAAAATGTGTTGATCTGACAAAATTAACTGGGTTTCTTTGAAACACCCCTCTCTATTTACATAATTTGAGTCTTACATTAATGTCAATAAAACCCCATAATTCTTTCCATTAATCAGTGGAAGTAATGAATAAACCTTGACATCTCATAATGACACAGCCCACCCCAACTATGTGAAAACTGACCTTTACGCCATATGAACCTAAATATGTCTTCTGCAAAACGGTTATGTAATGTCTGCTATGAATGTGTTTGCCATCACACTTCAGCTTCAGATCTTACATTTTAATTTATGGAATCAATGTCAAGGTTCATGGACCGAACATCTTTGTGTGACTCTATATCTGTGCTCTACTTTTTGCTATATACCGTATATTACAGTATACAGGTCATTCCTCACAGTTCTATAATATAACTGTAAAACAAGCCCTCAGGATGACAGCAGTTAGTAGTTAGCAGTGACTAGTTCAAGTGAACCTTAAAAGCACAGTTCAGGAGAGCTAATCTTAACCATCTCACATATAACCAAGATTTAACTATTGCTGCCAAGCCCATTAAAAGGCCTTACAGGCACCCACCTGCTTGCATATCATGTTACACCCATATCTTTCCACACCTTTGACTGCAAAACACAGTCTTTCTGTCTAGGGTTCAATGCCCCTCAGTAAAACGTGAGATACACCAGAGCATGATTCTCAAAATCAAATGCTCGTGAGCACAGACTGAGGCAAAACCATGCTCAGATTACATCTCATAGGAAGGTCTATATTACAGAAGATTAAACTGAACAATCCCTAGGCCTTGATCAGAACTCTGATAAATTTCATCTCGGCTTCCGATCTGGTGTTCGGGCAATTAGAGGGAAATAATACAAGGAGAAATCTAGCTGTTATAGTATTTCCATTTATGCACCATCTGTGCATCACAACGAAGACTAGTTATAACCGTAATAAACCCTAATTTGCATGCTACTAAATTAGTTGAAAAGTAACCCTATATACAAACAGGTCTTTAAAATCTACAGATGCAAATAGATAAAGTGTTATAAATTGGAGGTTTTCTTTAAACTAGTTTGGACATGTTATGGAAGCAAAATACCCTAAAACCACAACACTTGCCTTAAATTTACTATTTTGTTTACTATATAATTTATATAATTAACTATAACACATTTAGATGATTATTTATGTATCATATTTCAGCCAACAATGAAAATTCTGTTTATCATTTATTCACCCTCACATTGTTCCAAACCTTTATGAGTTTGTATGAGTTAAACCTTTATGAGAATGTTGTTAACCAAACTGTTGACAGTAAAGCCATTGACTTTTATAGTTTTTTTTTTTACATCCTATGAAAGTCAGTGGCTGCTGTCATACAGGTTTGGAACAATTTTAGGGTAAATAAATGACAGAATTTTTATTTCTAGGTGAACTATCCCTTTAAAAGAAAATTAAAATGTATTGCCACTGACAATAATGCCTGCATGGCTTATCAATGTAGAAAGCTTTTCACATACATCTTTTCACAGCTATATAGTATAGTTACGGCATCTACGGTACCATCAGCAGCTAATGGGACTATGCTAACCAGCACAAGCACGACCACTCAGTTTGGGCCTATTTCGAAGTGCACAAACTTTTGTAGCATGCCAAAACACAATCTATCATGATTTTCCAGACCTCAGCAAACGTAGCACACTGAGAGAGCTAAGTGGCTCAGCACGCAGTCGCTCATTTCACAAGAGCTTGGTCATATCCAGCAGCTCCGAACCCAAAGCAGGGGAGACCAAACGTCTTCCCGCCCGTCCGGGGTGAGAGACATGCAGCAGGTCCTGCCCACGCCATCCCCTCCGACACACTCTTTCGCATGGATTAATGCAGCTAAATTACAGTTTGCGGTCAATGCAGTGAAAATAGCAGAAAAACAGCATGTTGTGGTGTCTGGATAGGCGTTGTGATGTCTAGCCGATGGGAAGAGCTGTGAACCGCAAAGGGCTGTGAATAATTCTGCCACAGGAAGCAGGCCTGTTCACATCAGCTCCCAACTCTTTCCTCTGCCTCCTGCTCTTGAGCACATGTTCTCAATCAGCACTCGCAAAACAAAGACAAGAGAAAGAATTAAGATCTGCCTGGGATGAAAATCTAATGGGGTATTTCTAGCCATGCCAGAGAATTGAAACAAATGTTTGACCACTGCAGCTGCGGGGTGCATTTGAGGACATTACTTATGTCTATCTATTGAAGCTGCATTTATAAAACTTTGCCTTAGGCTAACAGTGTAAATTGATAAGGTCGGATGATATTAGCTCCAGCATTATTGTAAATATTTGTTTATAACAAAGTCAGAATTTGGTTTTATGCTTTTATGACCGTGTACTGTGATATTTTTTTCTCGATATGACTCAGAAGTGGAACTTTGCACAGTAGCACAGTCATCAGACCACACTCCATGCTGTAAAAGCTAAAATGTTTGATTGTGGCATGATTCAGAAAAGGGACTTTTCACAGTAGCGTGGCTACTTTATGCTCTTAAAGAGAGTTCACTTTTTAAAAAATACTTAATTTAATACTTAACCTATATGCTTCTTGTCCATGGAACACATATTTCCATAGAATTACACTGATATTTTCCATACACACATGTCTGGCAAGGACCAAAGAAGAGCATAACATCTGTTTTTCCTGACAAACATCTTTAAAATATCAGTTTACATAGATTCCAAATCAAACATCTTAAATACATTTTCTAAATGTCTATTTGTCTTCTCACAGGAAACATTTTTTTTATTGCAGATGAACAAACATCCTAAATCGTAGTTAAATACTCTTGCAGCGTTTCTTGCACTAAAGCTCTGAATTTACAGTGCAGCAATATGGTCTAACTCCCAAACAAATCTTATCAACTGGTTCTTTTTAGTGAATCAAACACAAAGTGCAGCCAATATAATCCAACTCCTACAAGAATGATTCTTATGATCTGGTTCTTTTTAGTGAATCTAGCACATAAAGTGCAACCAGTGTAGTCCAACTCCAACAAGAATGACTCATATAATCCGATTCTTGTTATTGATTCAAACAAATACAGCACAACAAGTCTGACTCTCACAAGAATGACTCTTCGGTTCTTTTTAGAGATTCGAACACATAAAGCACAACCAGTGCAGTTCAACTTCTGAACAAATGGCTCTTATCATTTGTTTATTCTTAATGAATCAAACACATAAAGCACAACCAGTGTGGTCCAACTCCAACAAGAATGGCTCATATGATCCAATCCTTGTTTTTAAAGCAAACAATACAGCACAACCAGCCTGACTCCCACAAGAATGACTCTTATGATTTGGTTCTTTTGAGGGAATCAAACACATACAGCACAACCAGCCCAACTCCCGCAAGAATGACTCTTATGATTTGATTGTTGATGATGATTCAAACGCATACAACGTGCCTAGTACGGTCTGATTCCCCAGTGACTCTAATGGACCATTTCTTTATATTGAATCAAACACGTTCAGCGCATTAATTTTAAAAAGGTCTTTAGTAGACTGTGAAAATCAGTCTGATTACCTCATTATTTTGCAATGGAATTGAACTCTTTTTTTCCCAAATACACAGCTTTCTGTTGGTGTATGAAATGAAATTTCACTCTTTGTTATTCTCGACACAACGGCGGCCTCAGGGCTTATACAGAGCCAACAACTCCCAAAAATATCCTTAAAAAGCCTTATAGTCAAAAGCATGTCATTAAAAATGCTGTATCATCTTCCTTCTTACAACACAAACACTTAGCTCATGCCCAAATGATTAACACAAAACTGTTGCAAGACTTCCAGTTAGTTTCGACCGAGTCAGACATTGTATTACTGCAGTGAGTAAGTGAGCTAGTTTTGATGAATCAGAGGAATATACCGGAGAAGCTGTGGCTGTCTAAACCACAACCTCCCTACACGCTTCAGCTATCATTCAATGGCCTGGCCATCACAGCATCACCCATACCCTCTACAGCCTCACACATATTGAAAGAGTGGAGTAATTACTGCTGCTAACTATGATAAATTGACTGCCTAATTAAACGGGACACTTAAACAAACAGCCTCTTCATTAATCAGTCTTGTTCGCTGTTTTCCACTTTCAAGTGGGCTCTGGCAGCCATTTGTGGTAATTACACTCTTTTCCATGACTGGGGTTTGCCACTTAACGCTCAGGGGTGCACCAGGCGTGAGTTCACCCGGCCATCTCCTCTTCTGGGTGGTAGTGCTCTAGCTGTGCTCTAGCTGTGCCCTTGAGCTGGGCGGAACATATGGCCAACATTATCCCTCCTATTTTAGCATGGCGTTAAGGAGTTAAATTGTGCAAAGAGCGCATTTTCGTCATGCACAGCCCTTTAAAATGAGGAAATAAATTGTTTGCATTTCAAGCACATCGGTAATTACATTCATAAGGAAGTTGATGATTGTGTCGTGAGTCATTGCAATGTTTGATATGCATATCAAAAAGCTGTTTTTCGCTTATTACAAGATACCTAGATCCAAAGTCAAACATCACAATGTCCTTTTATCTCTAACTGAGGGAAGAGTTTGTTTGCGTATAAAGCAGTATAAAACAGTATTGGGAAAATTTTGAATTGCTAATATATTTAATAAACATTAAATTAATAATGCTTTAAGGGTCAGAGATTCCCAACCCAATTCTGTAAATAAGAAATACTGACTCTTTAAAAAATATTGAATAGACTTTAACAGCAAATATATAAAATTGACAGTGACAAACTAAACTTTTGAATAATCTGTGAAGTGTCAAGAATAATGTTTATTTTATTTATTATTAGTTTTTTATTTGTTTGTTTGCCCAAAAATTGGGGTAGTGATGCAAATTTGTTACTTATTTATATAAGTAGGTTCACATCCAGGGTTATTACCGTTGACTAAAACAAAAAAAAACAAAAAAAGTATTTAGTTATAATATTATGTAATAATTATTATTAATAATAATTATAATAAAACAAACAAACACAAAAACATATTTTATTTTAGATAGTTGCCAGTGCTGTATTTCTCATTTGTATTTTAAGTTGAAGTAAAATAAGTAAAATTTAAAAAAAACTTTAAAATTAAAAAGAAAACTATATTTATTTATTTATTTATAGTGAAAAAGTATAAAAATTTAATTGAATTCAAAATAACAAAAATAATTGTATATTAATGATACTAAAATAACTGCTCACATCCAAAATATTTGAGAAATACTGTACAATGATTGAAATAACTACTATACCACTGACTTTATACGGGATGCTCATATCGCATATGATGCTATATGTCGGCACTGACACAATGACTAATTTAAAAATATGCATGATAATGCAAAATAATCTATTATAATATGATGATTTAAAAGGAGCACATTTCTGGTTTGGTGTCGATGAAACTGAAATTTCAACCATTGCTGCCAATTTACTAAGCACCACAGCGATAAACCCAGTATGGAACTTGTTCTACGTTTTGCAGTACAAGATGCTTACACAATAGCAGTAAAACATGTAATATAGGACAGGCATTGTCCTATAATTATGCTTCTGACCCATTTTTCTCATCAAATCAACCCAGACTAAAAAGGGTCAGACTGTACTTATCCCAGGTTCATTAATACCTGGCAGCAGCGATGCCCCTGTGTTACTCTCAGCGAAGGGAGGGAGAGTTGGAGCAGCAGATGGTACCGAGGCCACAGTGACACAGACGCTCTATCACACTTCCTGTTTGGCTCCAGACACTGAATGCAGACACCATTCCAACCACCAGGACACAGTTTGGCCCGTATCTGAAGTCACAGCATTTTATTCCCATACACGTCACTCCCACAGTTAACCTACATAGACCTTTATAAAATGAAAACGCTGGTTATTGATGTTCGACATTTTTAGCAGTGGAACTGTGACAGTCCTGCTGTCCTAGTCAAATGTGAAATTATTACCTTTTAAAGCTTATAAAACTTCTCTTAATGGGCTCAGTGTGTGCACATATGGGTGAGAGCATACCAGCACTGTAAGATGATCAGACATTTAATCTTTTGAAACAGTCTTGAGATCGGACATGCCGTGTCTTGTGTCCTTCTGCTGACATCAAAAGGCTGATAGGAATCAGATGCACGTTTGAGATGAGTCACAGGGAGTGAAGAAGCTTTTAGCTGTTTCATGAGAAATCGGTGTGGTATCAAATACGTTTTGAGGGAATCCAAAAATATTGCTCGTCTTTTAGCCCCTATAAGCGAGCAGAAAGTAAAAGGATTGCCTTAGTTCTCAAATCTTGTTTAATTTCACACTTTCATAACCAGTGCATTATATTTTCATAAATCAATCAAATGTGATTTTTGCCTTTGTGGTGAAATAGAAAAGATATATTTCCATCTATAAATAACCCATTTATACTTTGTGATACTTTGACTACTTCTGTGTTTTAACTATTTCCTATATTCCTCCGTTCTAGCTTGTACTATTCGGAAAATTATACTGTATTGCTAGAATTTCTTGAATTGTTTCTTTTATTCCTCATTTGTAATTTGCATTGGATAAATTAATAAATATATATGTTAATGTTTCTTCCTTGCTTTTTCACTGTTCAAAAATTGCCCAAGTCACTGAAAATCAAAATTAGTCTCATTTGACCAGTTATTAAAAAAAGAAGGATTAAATGTGTACACACACACACACACACACATACAGTATATGATATATTTGGTGAATGTGAAAGTACATAGTATTATTATTATTATAATTCATTAACATCATGATTGACATTAAATATTAATAATATCATATGAAATAACAATATCATGACTATACATTTGAACTTTGACAGTCCTAAAAAAATTTGTAAAGATAAATAATTAAAAAAATATATATATTACTAACGAAAATATTAAAACCACAATGCATCACACCCAAAAACAGTAGAAATTATTAATTATGGTAGTATGTTTCTTCCGACTTGACACTGCTGATCATAAATCCTTATAGTGTAAATCTTTACAGTACCTGTTTTCATCCTTGATAATATTCCTGAGGATACATAAAGCTATAATAATGTTTAGACTGAATCTCTCAGAGCAAATAATGTGAAAACATAAATCTCACAGTAGTAGTAGTATATATTTATTTAATACCATGTCAGCATCAAAGCCTATTTTCATGGCAAAACAATTTAGTATAAAAAGTACAATAAAAACCAGCAAACAAACAAATATAAGTTATATTACACAAGATTTTTTACATTAACGTGATAAAAATGCTAAAACTTTTCCTGGCAAAATTTTACTAAATAACTCTAAGCTTTATTTCCTCACATCACCAGAAATGAATTGCTTTCGGAATTATTTGACTATTATCAATTTATAACAGCTTCACCCAGTTCAATGCTGAGGAACGGTCCGGTAAGGCTGCATTTATATGAGCAACATATAAAGACGTTGGATAAATCCTTTGCCTGGCACAGGGAGAGTAGATGGAGTTGTTTTGGGGGCCCAGGCTCTTAGAGGGGTGTCCCTGTTTAGGAGGCAAAGGCCCTGTGAGATCCATTGGCATGGAGCTCAATTCAAGTGTGCCAAGAGAGCAGCTTGAATCTAAAACCCTTCCCAGCCTCCATGACTACTCACTCCACTATGAAGCATCAGGCACTGGCAGCAGCCATGACGGACTTGGCAGGTGTTGGGGACATGGATGGCGTGCCTGAAAGACAAGAGAGAGGAAAAAGAGAGAAAAGAGACATTCTTTGGCGCAGACAAACCAAATGAATCTCTGTACTGTCCATACACACAAGGCGATTCTTACTGTAGACTGGCCATCATATTTTCAGGATATTTCAGAGTCAGATAATGATGTGACACTGAATCAGTCATTTTTGAAAAGAGCCAATAGCAAATGGCAAAAAGACAAAAACATGTTTTGACTGAGTGAGGAATCTTGACTCATTTTGAACTCATAAGGGTCAACAGAATGGATATGGAGGTCAGTTAAGAGCAATAAAAATCATACATATTTCTCATACATTCTTCATTCACAATATTCAGACTCTTTGTAGCATGAAAACATTCAGAAAAAAAATATCAAGTTTGGACCCATGATTTTAATTCAGCAAGGATGTTTTTTCTTATTAGTTG
>SCHK01177586.1:0-13034 GCA_004124795.1 Poropuntius huangchuchieni | reverse complement strand
CATCTCAGCTGATCATCAGGACATGTATATGTGTATTTAACTCTGTAAGTCTTTGTTGTACCCCTGTCTTTTGTCAGACTGTGAATATTAACACAGATCATCAGTGACCTTCACAAACAACAGAAGCCGAAGGGCTGACAGCTGTGTGACGGCCCTGAGGGCACTGCCTCTCTGCTTTCCAACATTACACTAAATAAATCTCATTTCTTTGCGAAATGTCACTTCCTCATTGAAGAGGTAAATGCAGCCTCCCGATAGATGAGGGAATCTAAACACTGGCCTTTATTGCCATTTAGCATGACAGAATGGAAAACATGATTGATTCTCAGCGTGGATACTGTTGTGTAAAATTCTGCCTAGGCTGTGTAATTTGTTTTCCTCTTGCATTACTCATGTTGGTTTGGAAATGAAGATGAATTGCAGAATGACATCAGCAAACCATCTGGGGAAAAAATGTGGCTGGTGGTGTGACAGATTCTTATGTTAGAATGCCACTATTCTTCTTAATTAAAGGGATAGTTCACCTAAAAATAATAATGTTCTGTCGTCATTTAGCCTTCTTTTGCTGTAAAAATGTATGAGCTGTATTAATGATGTGCATTCATATGTGTTGTTTTATTAGTCTTCGTCTGGGGAAGAATGACCTGCTGACCTTTTATGATGGTGATGACCTCACAGCCAACATCCTGGGCCAGTACAGTGGGTTTCTTCCTCGATTTAGACTATATACCTCTACAGCCGATGTGACCATCCAGTTTCAGTCTGATCCAGCCTCCAATGTCTACGGATACAACAATGGCTTTGTAGTGCATTTCTTTGGTAAGTGGTGTTATGAGAATGTGCTTACTTAATGCTTTGTATGTACAGTAAGCAGTTTACGGTAAACTTTAGTACATTAAGCATCAGTTATTGACATGTCTGTGGAGCCAGAGCTTGTTTTTTCCTAAATGAATCGTGTTTGGGCAGTGATGGTCCCCCAGTGTCTGAACAAGCAGTAGCAGTAGAGGTGCCAACCTGTTTGGCAGTGGCCTTCATTGGCAGAGACTGAGATGGGCAACTGTTTTCTCATAGCAGCCTCATTTACATTCAAAACTTAATGGTAAAAATAGAAAAATCCCAAGACCCAATGTCTCTTTTCTCCTTCCACCATCCAAATACTAGAAGTGCCACGTAACGACACCTGCGCAGAGCTGCCAGAAATCCTTAATGGCTGGAAGAGCACGTCTCATCCCGACCTGACCCATGGCACCGTTATTACCTACCAGTGTTATCCAGGCTTCCGTCTGCAGGGCTCAGAGATCCTGATGTGCCAGTGGGATCTGACATGGAGTGGAGATGTCCCCATCTGTGAGAAAAGTAAGAGCTAACATCACACTTAAAGGTCACAGCAGATCATTAGTGCTTAAGACACACTAAGAAAACTTAATTAAAATGCTGATAATGACTGCATGGATTTAAAACTAGGTCAGCTGCCACCTACTGGTGATTTAAGGTTTTACAAATAATAACCTCCCTGTCATAACAGATGCAGAGTCAGTTAACTGTGAAAACGGAAAGTAGGTTTTCAGAAACATTAACTGGAAGGTACTTCTGTGGGTTTAACAATGGCGATTTGTTGATTTGAGGATATTTGATAATAATTAGACTGATTCTTGATAAACGAATATTATATTTGAACTAATTCCCATTAAAATTGATGTGCATCACAGTGTAATGAGCCAAAACCTCTGCACAAATGCCTTATTTTAAATAATTACATAAATTAATTGACATAATATAGTTAATTACTATTATTCATTAATAATCTATAGTCATTATTAAAAATCATTATCAACTAAAATCAGCTACTTCATGTTTAAAATAGAATTTAGATTGATATATTTAGTATTTATAATCAATATTTATTTGTTTAATTATAATACATTATTATTATTATTTTCTTTTTATTTAATAATATATACAGTTATTATTAAAGATTAACATAGTTTTATTATTATAGATCTAGTTTTAACCACACAAAGAATTTCACATTTCAAATATAATTTACACTTTTATTGTATAGAGCACTTATTTATTTTTAACACATTATTATTATTATTATCTAATTTGTTTTCTTATCTTAATTCATAACTCTTTTTTTTTTCAGTGTTGGGAAATTATAAAAGTTTTCATGTGTTTTTATTTCTGATATTTGCCTAGTTATATCATGTGAGGATCCAGGACTAGTGGACAACAGCCGGAGACTGGTGTCTGGCTCTCGTTTCGCTGTGGGATCATCCGTGGAGTACGTTTGCAACAAAGGATACTCACTTTCTGGCCCAGGAGTGCTCACTTGCTACAGCAGAGATACTGCAGACCCAAAGTGGAGTGAAAGACTGCCCAAATGTGTCCGTAAGTGATAAAACATCTGTCCTGTTGCATTTTTTTCTCAGCGTTACAAGAAATGCAAACCTAAACCTGACGCTCTACTGCCATCTAGTGGACTTCATGATTACTGTCATGATTACTGAAATCTCTCTGTTTTTTCTGTAGCTGAAAGATATGAACCCTGCAGTAACCCTGGCGCCCCCTCCACGGCCATCCAAAGTTCAGAGAAAGCGTTTTTCCAGGCAGGAGAGACTCTGAGCTTCACTTGCCGTACAGGTTATGTGCTTCAGGGTGAAGCCACTATCCACTGCCTCCCTGGACATCCGTCTCAATGGAACGGAGCGCCCCCTATGTGCAGAGGTAAGAACTGCTTTCTTTTCAAGTGGCATATATCTTACAGTATGAGTTTTAAAGCACTGTTTAATGATTCAGGCGTCTCACAGAAGTCGTTATTGGTCTTTTTCAGCTTCGACAAGAAACAGTGAGGAACACAGATTGAACGGTGACAATATTTTCAGTATGATTAAAACACCCTAATTCATTATTGTATTATTTTTTGNCAGATTGAACGGTGACAATATTTTCAGTATGATTAAAACACACTAATTTATCATTGTATTATTATTATTTTTTTAAATGTTCCATAAAATGTCCACATTACAGCTGCTGATTCAGAGTTTGATGTGGAGGGCGTCAACATCGCCATCGCAGTTCTGATTCCTGTAGCGGTTGTGCTGATGCTCCTATTGGTCGTTTTCCTCTGCATCTCAATGTAAGTTTCAAGGGCAGGAAACAGGTGCTTATTGTTTAGGTTTGTTTTTTGCTGATAAGGTTGTTTTGTTTGTCTCTGCAGAGCTCAAAGCAAGGCTTTTCAGCTTCCTGGGTCATCATCTCCTCCTTATGATAACATGACAGAAGAATCTGCATTTGACAACCCTGTGTATGAGACGGGAGTAAGTATGGATGCCATGAACCTCAGAGACGTGGGCTCTCAAAACACCATCGTCCTGTCCTGATCAACCCTGCCTGCCATTCTGTCATTCCACCTGTCATTTATGACATTGATTTGGTTTGCAGAACAAATAGTGTGAATAAATGGCTAAACAGCAAACAGAGAAATATGCTTTTATTTTAAAGGCCAGTATTTGTACTTTAATGTAGCCATATCAGTACCATGTAATGACGCTACTAAAGAATTATACAAGATATATAATAAAACTGTCTTCATAATTTAGTGCTTAAATGTTACATAAAATCTTAAGAAATTGATTTTAATGTCTTTTTTGTTTTAATATTTCAAGTTCCAAAAAATTGCTTCTGTATATTCATAACATACAAAGGGTTAGAATAAAATATGTCAGGTTGCAGTGGAGAAGGAAAGACTCTGGGTCCCTCATGAAAACATTCATTTTAGATGTAAAAACCCATTTAGGCTCGAGGCTGTGGGTCATTGATATCTAGAACTCAGCAGATGGGGGGTGTGTGTGTGTGTGTGTGTGTGTGTGTGTGTGTGTGTGTGTGTGTGTGTGTGTGTGAATTTACCCTCTTCATGTTATCACATTGGATGTTCTTACTACTACTGGAGTACCTCATATTAACCAAACAAATCATCTCCTATATCATCAAGTTACCAAGTCCCTGATATCTGTTGAATGTAAAAAATGTGAAATATCTGTTGAATGTGAAAAACTGTTCAAATTCCACTTGAATGATCATGCAGTTATTAATGTTTAGTTAAATTATATCTTACATGACTCATGTTTGTGTTTCTAGTCATTTATGTTCACATGTTCATCATTTTGTGTTTCATGTCTTAATAGGTTTCCTCTCTTTTGATTCAGATAACAATAAAATGCTCTTGAATTAGCTTGCACATTATACATTTACAAACTTATCAAAGCTACACTACAATTCATAAATTTAGATTTATTTTTTTTTATTTGAAAGAAGTAGTGCTTCTCAGCAAGGACGCATTCAGAAGTGACAGAAAAGACATTTACAATGTTACAAAAATGCATAGTGGTTTCCATAAAAATATTAAGCAGCGCAACACTGATACAAATAAGAAATGACTTTGAGTAGCAAATCATATTATTGCATATGTGAATAATTTCTGAAGGATCATGTGACACTGAAGACTGAAATAATGCTGAAAATTCAGCTTTGCCTTACAGAAATATATTACATTTTAAAATATATATAAAAAGAAAACTGTTATTTTAAACTGTAATTACGTTCTAATCAAATAAATCAAATAAAAGCAGCCTTGGTGAGCATAAGGGACTTTTCAAAAATATTTAAAAATTTAACCCCAAACTTTTGAACATAAAGTATAATTAAATGTGATATATATATATTTNNCCCAAACTTTTGAACATAAAGTATAATTAAATGTGATATATTTTTTTTTTTAGATATGTCACTTCTGAAGCTGTGGGGTTTTTTTTTTCTTTATTAAATATTTTTTGTTTCAAGTACAACTTGGATAACCAGCTGTATTTAAGTGTGCTCTGAATGAAGACTTTGAACGTTACGACAGAGCGGAACTACTGTACTGTACTGAAATCTGATTTGTTTATCTTTTCAGGATGCAAGGCAATACGAGGTGTGTATGTAAAATTCACCTGTCTTTCTTTTGGCACCTCTCCTTTTTTTCTGCTGGGCTCCTGTAAATGTATTTTTCTCCAAGACCTCTGCCAGCACATTAATGATGGTGGACAATAGGGTGTTATTTCTGTAGCACATCAGAGCCTGAGGTTTGTGTTGTACTTTTTTTTATTTTTTTGTCTGGTGAAATTCCCCAAGGCTCACACCTTGAGGCTGAACTATATCAGAATGCACTGGATTCTTTGTTTCACATTGGGGAACCACAGAGGTGGAAGCTGTTTTCACCACATACAGCAAAACCTATGAGAGTCGGGAGAGTGGCTGAGAGTCTTGAGTTCCAGTTGAACTCATGACCGGTGATAAAGCCATTTCTCTATGTATAACTGTCGCTGCATGGGGGCTTATTTGCAGAACACTTTGTAAATAAACGGTCTAAAACTACATTATGGTGTTGTGTATTTATTATGCAATATAGTGTGTAGCTGTCAAAATTTTAATTTAAACAAGACTGCAGCTATTTATTAAACAGGATCAGCTTTATCTTTCAATCATTCTGCTAATTTATTTTTATTCAGATTTTTATTAGAATAATAATGTATTTTGTTTTCAATAGAATCCATTATATTATAATGTATTGTAAATATTGAATATCCATGAATGGTAGTTTATTCTGAATGTTGAATTTATATAAATGTAAATGTGACAATGAATCAGATTACACATATATAAAGAAATTGCTGAATAAATGCATGAATAATTATTCACAGCCATTGTTCTGCGCTCATTGGCGATTTTAACATTAGTCTATTCCAAAACTATCATAATGGATTTGTTTCATTTCTTCCGTTTCACACATTGGTTCATGTCACGCCGGCGACAAAACGGACCAATCAGAGGCCAGACTTTTCCCTCACAATACAAAGAGGCTCGAACACGTAAACAAACCGGATAATGGCATCTGCTTTCTAAACTCTCGCCAGTTGATGTATTAAACAAGTTCCTCATACCCACAAAAAGGACATACTGACGGTTCCCACAAAGACTACATCGACAGAGAGCTTTTATTGAGAAGCAGGAAAAGAGCAAGATGGCTCCACTGTTTACGGGTAGTGATGCCCGACCGCGAACGAATCGTTGTTCTGAACCGGCTCCTTATAAAGATTCATTCGAACCGATTCGCAAATCGTTTGTAAACCACTCGACTGTAAACAATGGATACTTTACCCAAAACCTAAACATCTGTCGTCATTTACTCACCCTCATGTAAATTACAAATTAATGAATTTCTATTCTTTAATTACAAATGAATGAATTTCCTTTTTTCCCCTCCTGTAGGAACGAATGGCAGCTTGAGTCACTATTCACTTTCATTGTATAAAAATACATGCAAGTGGATGGTGACTGAGGCTGTCAGCACCTAAGAGATGTTTGGAAGGTGAGTAATTTACATTTTCATTTTGGGTACACTATCCCTTGTAAGAAATAATTTTGGTTGTAGAATTGTAAGGTATGTGAAAACCATAAACAATGTAAAGTCATTCAAAACAGCTTAAAATATTTATCATATAAATATTTATTTAAAAAATAGCTAATTAATTAATATATAAATGTATAAATGTTATGTCTTTATTACATAACCATCCTCTATGGCAAATCGGTAAATTGATTCTACTGAACCGATTCTCTAAATGAATTGGATTCCCAACGCTACTGACGGGGCGACGCATGCGCACAAAGGTTTGTGCGTCAGTTAGCGCGAGCGTTCCTTCATCACAACAGAGACGCTCCGCCGTTAAGTCGTTCTTTCACCGGGAGAAAAACGTCTGTTTTTCGCCGCTGCCAGTTCCTCGGAGGATTTGTTCTTCGGGGGGCTTGATGTTAGACGTCTTTCCAACATGGACTTAATGATAATTTCTGTGTCTTTATTATTCCTTCTCTTGCCGGGCCGGAGTCTCGCACAGCACCGGGGATAGAGGCCTCCGCGCGCCTGCTCGATTAACGGAGAGCCCGCGCGGAGCCACAACAGACACGGGCGGGAATCCCACGGCTGTTTGGAGGTCAGACTCTCTTCATCTGACAGGAGACGGGGTGTAACGTAGCGGCTAAGGGAAACGGAACCAGTTGGGGCTGGTGTTGATGTGGGGAAAAATGGAGACCCCGACGATCGTGTACGATCTGGATACCTCCGGCGGGCTTATGGAGGTAAGACAGACACGCTCGTTCACTC
The DNA here is from genome assembly GCA_004124795.1 of Poropuntius huangchuchieni. NCBI lineage: Eukaryota > Metazoa > Chordata > Actinopteri > Cypriniformes > Cyprinidae > Poropuntius > Poropuntius huangchuchieni. The sequence continues at coordinate 5,833 of SCHK01177586.1, read as the reverse complement.
GTTTATTCCTCTCTTCACTGTCCGGTTAACATTGTCAGTGCCGCCGCTAACCCGCTCTCGCTCGCTAATGTCATCCATTCCATAGGCTCCCTTCACACGGGCGCGCGCGCGCTCACGGTCACGGCCCAACAATGGCTCGAGCGGCTGATGTGATGTAAGACGCGGGCAGATGTTTCACTAATGAGTTTCTGAATCTGTCTCTTGCAGCAAATCCAGACTCTGCTGGCGCCACCCAAGTCTGAGGATGGAGAGAAGCGGACCAGGAAACCGGACAGGAGTACCAGGAGAGCCGGCAGGGCCACCAATCACGATACCTGCGACAGCTGCCGGGAAGGAGGGGACCTGCTGTGTTGTGATCACTGCCCCGCTGCCTTCCATCTACAGTGCTGGTGTGTGTGATGCTGGAGCTGGGCCCAGGAATGTGATGCTTGTTTAGTTGAGGCACATGCATTACACCTAGACGTCCATCAGATTTGGTTGATGTTTCTTCTTACATCTCCAGATGGAATATCATGGGTGTTGGAGTTTATTTATATGCTGTCTGATGTTTCTTGCATGAGCAGGGAAAAGCTCTAGCAGGGAGCTGATAAATAATCATTAACCATGGACATCTGAAGGCCACGACCACGTTTCCATTATGGATTTTCCTTAATCATCTGAGTCAGTTTGTGAGATGTTTGCACATCTGTGATCGGCTTAGTTTATTAACGTCAGCATGAAATGAAAATTTCTATCCGTTGTTTATCTGTGCACGTTTCATTTTTTTACTGTTAAAAGACAGACTTCTTTCTGATGATGTATGCAGGGCTTCTGGCTAAACTTTGGCCGTACAAGCTTTAACGCTCATTCGCCTCCATTTTTGAGTGCAATGTCCACATCTTAAAATCCGGTCAACAACTGATGCATAGAACCAAGTCCCTGCCGTACATTTTTTTTTTTTTTCTATGTGGTAGTCTGTTACATGCGGATGTACATAATAGTTTGGAAGAAAAGATGTGTCACTATTTCTGTTTTATTGTGACTGTAAACTCACTTCATGCCGTAGTCGGTCAGCTGCAGTGGAGGATGTTTGAATTTCGATTTCCCCTCCATATTTTCTCATTGTTTATTCAGTCTGTTTGGGAGGTGAAATGATTCCATGTGTGTTTGAGGAGAAACACATGCAGCTGGTGCTGCGCAGCCCATGGGCCACTGGAAATCTGCCACACTGGCCTTCATTTGTGTAGTCTCTAAGTTCCAAGTTTTTGGGATTTATCAGATGTGCTCCAAAAAGAAACTACATTAGCAAGATCTCTTAATGGGTTTTTGGTGTTATTAGATGAACCAGGTATTTGAAAGAACTTTGGGAAGTTATGAAGTTAGAACAGGTTTTTATTTGCAATGTTTTTACCCAGTTGTCGAAGTAATATACAATCTGAGAACCTGGTGCTTTTAGGCTTCATTACAGATTCTACCATCTACCATCAGTAAAACAGAAGTGTTGGAACGTAAATCTGTTTGCGCATGTGCAGTGCATTAGAAAACAGAGATTCCTTTCTTACAGAGAGAGGTATTGATTTACCCTCTCAGTGCTGTCTAGGTATAGATAGTTTATTCAGAGTTGCCTCTTTTAAAACATCTCTTGTATATGTGTTTAATGTGGGCCTGGTTTTAGAAACTGCCAAATTTATAGTATCAGGTTTTTTGCTTTTTTGAATTTCACATTCAAAGTAGGCTAAAGTATAAAGCTGGTCTGCTGTCCCATTATCATTCATTGTAGTATTAAATGGCTGTGCATACTATAACGGTGTATGTTTGCTCTGTGCTAAATGAAGCCTGTAGTTTTACCTCTGACTTTGTTTACATTTCCTCAGTAACCCGCCATTGAGCAGAGAAATGCTGCCCCCTGGGGACTGGATGTGTCATCGCTGCTCCGTTCGCAAGAAGGTTGGTGTCCTGTTATGAAACAAACACTCATGTTATTTCTTACGTTTTAAACTTGCTCCTAATTTTTTAATCTTCTCAAATTTTAAATGAGAATAGTTTATACAACAGAGAATCCTTAAAATCTCCTTGCAGTTTTCGGATAAAATAAAATGGTGTAATGTTTGAAGTGATTTTTTATTTTACATTAACATTATTAGAATAATAGTAATATGTAATTACATTTTTTTTTTATGTATTATTGTTATTATGTAATTTATGTCATTATTATTACAATGTAATTGATGTTATTATGTCATTATTGTATAGTGAACGAGAGAAAAACAGGTTTTCCTTTTTTTATTCTTAGCTAATCACATGATTGTTATATATTTACAGCGTTTGAAAATTCTTTATACTTTAATTCTACAACATTTTTATAGATCATGCCAGTGGGTGCTTTTTTAAAAAGAAAAAGAAAGAAACTGGCCTTAAGTTTAAAAATGTAATTGACTTGTGATCATGTTATTTGTATAATGGCTCTTAACAGAAAAGGGAGCAGAAGAAAGAGCAAATTAATGGTCTGTTGGAGCGGCAGCTGGGGAAGCAGACGCCTTCTCCGGCTCCTGAGCAGGAATGTGCGACATTACGTCTGGATCCTTCCGTGGGGTCGGGCGGCACAGGGCTTCGGGCTGCTGTCGCTCAGGTACGACTCTTGGAGAGACGACCTAGCAGCCGACCTGCGACGCCCAACTCCAACACTTCTTCCACAGACACGCCCACACCATCCGAGCAGAACGACATGGAGGAAGACCTCCTGGACGTGGAGGATGAGGCCCAGAGTTCTGAGCCTGAACTCTCAAATATCACAACCACCCTCAAAAGACCATTTGACCTCCTAATCGCAGCTGCCATGCAAAGGAACCCTACGCAGTTCCAGCTTCCAAATGACCTCACTTGCACGACCGCACTTCCAGGTACAGGACTTTCTGATCTCACTTTAAAATAGTGTGAACAGACTGTATGTGATTCTAAGATTCAATGCATCTGTTTTCTTCGTCTCAGGCACCAGCAAGAGGAGACGAAAAGACGATTTATCAGCCAAGAACATTAAACGTCCACAACATGAACTTGACCATTTTGGACTGGTTCCACTGCCGGTGAAGGTGTGCTACACATGCAGCAGGTACAAACTTTTATAAATGTATATGTTATTTTACTACTTTTTAATTATTTTTTTAAAAAGACCCATTTTTAGGATATTATACATTAATAGTCGTCTTTTTTCTTTCAGGAGCTGTCGATTGGCTCCACTGATCCAGTGCGATTATTGCCCTCTTTTGTTTCATATGGACTGTTTGGACCCGCCTCTCACTGCCTTCCCTACAGGCAGGTGGATGTGTCCCAACCACATCCAGAACCTGGTAGTAAGGAAGCTTGTGTAAAACAGAAACCAAGACTGTATCTTTTGAATTGTGACATATAAAAAAATAAATAAAAAAAAAAAAAGACCCTACAAACTTGCCACTCATTCATTCTCCTCCTTTCCTCACAGCTGAACCAGAGAAGCTTGACCTTCAGCAACCGTTGCCAGTTATTTGACCAGTTTCAGGACCGCATATCCCAGCATGCCGTCAAACTTGACTTCCTGCAGCGGATACATCGGCAGCACCCCCCTACACGGCGATCGGCTCATGCCAACAGCATAAAGACTCTGAAGGTAATCCGTCCTCTTTTTAACTCACTGTTTAACACCAGTGATGGACACCTGAGATGATGTTGAAATATCGTTTGGTTAATTGCAGGTTCCAGATGCCATAAAGTCACAGTACCAGAACCCGCCTACTCTGATGGCCACGGCAGGAATCCGTGAAGGGGAGCTGATCTGCACCGGCCTTCCAGAATCTTTTGCCACACAGCACTTAGCAAGTGAAGACGAACAGTGTCAGGTGTGTATAAGCAGCCTGCGGTTCATTTCTGCTTTTGAATTCAGTATTGTTTCTGAACCAGTGTTTTTGTTATGCTTTGGTGTAGTGGCTTAAAGACGTCATCTCGCTGCAGTGCAGCATTATGAGGCATTTATGGAACAGACAAACATCTCCTTGGGATTCAGAGCACACACAAAAGACTGATCTGAAACTCAGAGACTCTTGCCAGAGTGCCGCCTCAATGGGCAGCCAGAACATTGCTCCAAAAGTTTCCTGTAGCTCATGTACTGATGGACTGTGTCAGAACTGTAAGACCACAAATGGCCCTGTAGACCGATTGGTTCAGTCCAATGGAATGCAGGGTCCTCCTGATAGAACCCAAGAAAACACCACCGATCATGAAATGTCCCGTTTACACAAGCCCACTCCACCCAACCATGCGAACACTGACAAAGAAATCAAGACTGAGAATGCCAGCTTAAAGTCCTGTAGTGGCACAGAGGTCCCTCCTCCTGCGTGTGTCAAATCTGAGCCCAGCACTCCATCATGTGACCATGAGAAAACTACATCAGCTTCAGACACAGCAGCAGCAAAATGCTCAGGCTCTACTGTATGTTCAGGAGCACATGCTGTTAAACCACAGAAAAGCATCTCAGACACCGGGTCAAAAGGTCAGAAATCGACATCCTCTTCCAGTGGTAAATGCCTTATTTTTTCAAGTTTGATTATTGCATAGTGACGCTTTAAAAATATTGATTGGCTGCTTACTCTTATCAGATGGGAATACCGTTTTGGATGCTGTGATGGCAGGCAGTGGTGATGTCATCTCTTGCACAGAACCTAACGTGCTGGAGCTGTCCGGACGAATAAAAGACATGCAGGATAGCGGAGGTGAGTTTGTGTCTCAGAGAGGAATCTTGTAATCTTTCTGTTTTGCTTTTCAAGTTAGGTTGAAAAGATATTGTAACTTTTAGCTAATTTAGCTAATAATTATCCCTCCTAGTTCTAAATCTGTGTAGTTTTGTCTATTTTTATGACTTTGGCGCTCCCTACAGTTAAGTAAGTGAAATTAATATACTGCTGTCATAATTACAGTTGATAGCTAAACATAAAGCTGCTATAAATTAGTCTGCTGATTATATATATCTCTCTCTCTCAATTTGACTATAAAATAATTATTTTATTCGGATTATTATTACTTAAACTATATTAAATAAAACACGGCAGTGACCCTGTTTGTATTGCAGAAGTTGAGCTTAGCTCATTGGATGAGAAATTTATCAAGCTCTTAGCATGGCAGCGGATTCAGCAGCTCTTTGAATCGAAAACCTCTGCTGTTGAGAGCAGTTCTCCGTCATCTGTGTCACCCACTCACAGGAAACACAGCGAAGGTATGAGATTCATCATTCATTATGCTTTTTTTGACATTTGTGTTACCATCAGTGAGTGAACTCTGATTGTTTTACTTCAGCCCAAAACAGGGAAGTGCAGGCTAGAGCTTCATTGTGTTCAGTCTCGGGAAAGGGAATGGCTGTAAATATGTGCTACAGGAGTCTGTACATCGGGACAGGTGATTATCATTCTGTGGCTGCAGGAAATGCATCATCCTACAGTGTTCAATACAACTATGTTTTCTCATTGTAGGTGCTGATATGGACGTGTGCCTTACAAACTACGGCCATTGTAACTACGTTTCAGGGAAACATGCCTGTATATTTTATGATGAGGTATGTGATTTTAAACATTTAACATGATTTAAAGGGGCCATAGAACACCCCCCAAAAATAATATTTTTATGTGTATTTGGTGTAATACTATGTGGTTATGTGGTTTAAAGAAAAAAAAAAACGCCTTATTTTACACATATTTTACATTATTTTATCTCCTCTAAGCCCCGCCTTTCTGAAACGACTGAATTTTCTCAAAAGTCAGCGAAAGTCGCCGGTGAAAGACACCGAGGTGTGCTCGCATTTGAATAGTAACGATATGCAGCAGTAGAATGA
>SCHK01177533.1:1631-12883 GCA_004124795.1 Poropuntius huangchuchieni | reverse complement strand
AATTTAATTTAATTTAATTTAATTTAATTTAATTTTGTTTTTTATTTAATTTTATTTTATGATATTTTATTTTATGATATTTTATTTTATTATTTTTTTACTTTAATTTATTGATTTTTTCATTTTTTTTTTTTATTTTACAAACAGACCTTCTTGCTGTGAGGTGACAGTGTTTGCCAATTATTTTATTTTATTTTATAAATTTTTACTTTTATTTATTTATTTATTATTTGCCAATAATTTAATTTAATTTAATTTAATTTAGTTGTATTTAATTGTATTTAATTGTATTTCATTTAATGATATTTTATTTTAATTTTTACTTTAATTTATTGATTTTTAAAAAAAAAAAAAATTATTTATTTATTTTACAAACAGACCTTCTTGCTGTGAGGTGACAGTATTTGCCAATAATTTAATTTAATTTGATTAATTTTTTACTTTAATTGATTGATTTTTCTCATTGTTATTTGTTTTTATTTTACAAACAGACCTTCTTGCTGTGAGGTGACTGTGTTTGCCAATAATTTAATTTAATTTAATTTGCTTTAATTTAATTTGCTTTTTAATTTAATTTAATTTAATTTAATTTAATTAATTTTTTCACTTTATTATTATTTTTTTTTAATTTTACAAATAGACTTGCTGTGAGGTGACAGTGTTTGCCAATTATTTTATTTTATTATTTTATTTATTTTATTTTATGATATTTTTAATTATTTTATTTTCCAAGCAGACATTCTTGCTGCTCAGTGACAGTGTTATTTTACTGCCATTATTTTTTATTACATATTTTTGATTACATTTGTCATGTAACAATACTTAATAGGTCAACTTTAACTGTTTTGTTGTCTAACACTTTGCATTCGTTTTGCAGGTTTCAACTTCCTGTGATATAATCACACCATGCCTGAGGGAGCGGGCCGCAACAGCCAGAAAAAAAACAGCAACCAAGGTCAGATGACACTCAGTTAATATCAATGTTTGGAAATCTGAGCACAATGATGTAATATCCCAGTGAGAAGTCACTGACAGGAACCGCTCATTCATGGTCTGATTTTGAAGTTTCTTTTGTTAACTTCTACTGTAAGTTGTGGTTGAGTTCAAAACCACAAACAAGAGCCTGGGAAAATGCCGAAAGATATCTTTTCTGAGATATTGCACAATTTTCAAAGAAGATAAGCCATCAAGCATACCCAAGATAAGAGTGTCTATCAGGAATGAAATGCTAACAGTTATCAAGTTCAGATTTAGACGGGTGGTCTCCCTCTTGATATTTTTGGACCTCAGCCTCTCCTACTTTACAAAGAATGGTTGCTTACATTATCAATTCAAACAAACTGAACAAGACTGTTGGAAATGTGCTGACAATCACAATTGTTTAGGGTTGGTCACCTCTCTTTGGATTGGGCTCTCTAAACAATTCGTGATTGAAATAGTTCTGATCGTGCAATAGAGACCAAGAGGCACATTTATGTTTAGAAAGAAGTTTTTGTGTCACATAGAATCTGGAATATGTAAAGTTGCTGTCAATATACTATGCATAACATCCCAAAAGAGCAATACATATACCTTCAAATATACAGTATGTGGCGATTTTCAAATAAAAACGTCATAATACAAACATCTTTAGGCGTTCGACCCAAATGATTTCGTCCAAACCTCAGCTGGCATGTGTTGAGCTCTGAGAACCTTTGGAGGGAACCGCTTGTATTTGGTTTCACCACTTCCTGTGACAGGGCCGTCAGGTGCAGACTGGCACGGCTTACAGGAAGTATCTCAACAGACGGATGAGCACTCAGCTCAGCTCCATCTTGTACTGTTATTTTGTGAGTCATTCTTGTTTTGCAGTACCTTTTGAACTCTTTTGAATGTCTGTGTTAGAATTTAAGAGTGTATTTTTATAAATAGGGGTATCAGACTTTCAGAAATATTCAGTGGTCAAGCTCAGGCACCTAAATGTTATTAATTCTAACTCTACACAATGGCAAGGAAATCGGGTATAGCTTAACTAACTTTTTTTTAACGTTTTTTTGTTTTTGGATACTGATTTCTGTTGTTTTCCTAATAAAATTCTGTCTTTATCTGGAGGAGGAGGGTGTTATTAAGGAACTTATTTGCGTTAACTTGCGCTTGCTTGTTCAAAGGTTTGGGTGCGATTTCTTTGAGAGAAGTCAAAGCTGCATTTATTTGATCAAAAATACAGTAAAATATTTACAGTATTATATTACAGTAATAAAATATTACAGTACTATTTCTGAATATTATTACAATTTAAAATAATTGTATATTTTAAAATATAATTTATTTCTTTGACGGCTAAACCTGAATTTTCAGCATCATTTCTCCACACTTTGGTGTCACATGATCTTTTAGAAATCATTCTAATATGCTAATTTGCTGCTCAAGAAATTGATCAATATTGAAAACAGTTGTGCTGCTTAGTGGAAACTGTGATACATTTTTTTCCAGAATTCTTTGAGTATAAAGTTCAAAAGAACAGCGTTTATTTTGTAACATTTTATTTTATTTTAACATTTAGTTTGTAACTAAATTATTAATTTCTTTCACGAAAAATAGACCCCAAACTTACTGACTCCAAATATATATATATATATATATATATATGTAGCAAGAGTGACCTTCGTGATGTCATTTATCATCAGCTTTTCTTTGAAAAAGAACAGAGATATGGAAGGTCAGCATCTTGTCCATAAATTATTTCAGTTTATCTTGCTGATGTCATAGACATTCCTATTTAAGTAGCTCTGACAGTCACGTGTTACAGGTATGGAAAATGATGTAATTGGTGAATTTTTTTTTTTTTATTGCATATGAACATATATAACAACAAGAGAAATATAAATTCGCATATAGATGCCATCAGTATAACAAGATTACAAGTAAAATAAAAAAAGCCAGAGGAAGAAAAAAAACAACATAAATAAACAACAAATGAAGATGGTACAGTTTACTTGTCTATTTCAAATTTGCAGACAATCTTAGAAGTCCTGAGAGCTTTTTTGATTTACATTTATATACCATATTACAGAATAGTTTAAATTCGTTAATAAAATGAAAAATATTTGGCTTACCACCCGACCACTTCATTTTGTGTACATGAAACTTCGTAATCGGTGAATGTTACGAAATCTGTCCAGAGCATCTCCAGATCATATTCTATTCTATTCTATTGTTAAATTAAATTAAATTAAATTAAATCAAATTTTATAACATGTTTTGGGATCATCAAGTTTTTAGTTGTGACCATTTCAAAAAATCTTTATTTTAAGGTGAAATGTTTTTAACCTAATTCAGTGGTTCCTTGTATTGTTTTGTTTCTCTAACACATAAATGCACTTCAGTATTTTCCGGCAAGGACTAAAGAGTTTTGGCAGCTCTCTATGGTTTTGCGGTCTGTACGCTAATACACACCTAGACAGGAAATCTCTCTATGAGAGAGAAGTGTGCAACAAGCCCAACTCACATTTTTCGTGCACGTTAGATATGGTGCATGGTTCCTGTTTGCTTTATGACTGATCAGGTCCTTTCAGTTTCTGCTGGAATGAGATTCATTTGGATACATTTTGTCACTTGGTAGATGGTGGTAGCCATTTTTCTTTCGAAATAGTTATGAGTACTGACTAAACTACGGTGAGAAGACATAATTCATAGCTAAGCTCATTGGTGGTCATTCCAGCTGATGCTGCAGTGCCTTGCGGATCAGGTATGTGAGCTCTTTCTCTTGGCTTTCACTCGTCTGGCCAAACGATCTCCACAGACTGCCGTGATCGATATAACAGGCCTGATTCTCTGTTGGGTGAGCCTTGTTAGGCTCTTTATTGGAGTATAAATGGCTAAATAAAAGAGTTGAACAGTGTGTAGAAGATTTATGATGAAAATACCACAATTACTGGAACTCATAATAAGTACGTATCACTGACTAATAATTTATCGCAATTATGGACACAAAGATCAAATTAAGGTGTTTTTTTACATTATTATTTACATAAGTGGATCGATGTCATTATGAAAATATAGGAAATTAGCTCTAATGTATTATTTCAGATTTCTAAAACAGCTGCACAATTCATCAAGTCGTTCCATTTTCCATTAAGAATCATATAATTATGAAGAACAGTATATGTGTGTTGGCTCACGCACATGTTCATCAGTCTTATCTAGAGATGGTTAGGTTTTCTTGGACATCCTAAACGATTAATCCATTCTAGTTCGTGCTCGGAGGCTCTTTAAACTTAATGTTGGGGATAACGAAATCCATAGGGATTAGGTTTTGGGTGAAGAACTCCCCTGCTGATGGTTCTTCCATGCCACATGAAAGCTTCTGACTTCATGCCCAAGTAGTGACAGAGAGCGCTGTCTGTTTGCTTTTGTTCCAGAGGATGCACTGGGTTTACGTTGTCACACTTCATGCATCTGTCTGGCTGAATTTATGCTGCGCTTTGAACGTTCTCCTGAACGCTTTTGCACCCAGTTCTTGAGATCTTGAGATAGGCATCAAACGAAAAACAAAACGCGGTCATATTGGTGATGTATGTATGGCCATGGAGGATTTTACAATCAGATTTTTTCATGTGCGACTGACGCCATAGTAGTGCTGATCTTGGACTTGGGCCAGCAGAAGATAAACACATGCCTTCGTGTGCTTTATGAGTGCGTTTAAATCAAATTCAGGCAATCAATATTACCGAAGTGCCTTCAAATCGTGTATGAACGGGAGAAAAGGCCGCAAGCAGCTTTAGCTAACGGTCAGCTGGAATGCTTGATGGATGATAGGCAGACTTGGCGAGGAAGGGAACGTAGAGAGTAACAGTTGACTGCGTCGCCCTGCCTGCTAGGTCAGAGGAAATGGAGGATTGTTCGTCTCCGCCGGCTTGCGCTCTGTAACTGGGCCACCATTGTGACAAGCACAGCCCAGCATTCAGCCTTAAACAATGGCAATCCTCACAGCGCTCTGTACCGGCCTGTGTTCACTTGCCTTGACGACCAGACTGTTGTGTTCAGTTTTGATACGGCTCTTCAGGCAGAACGTTACTGTTTTGTTTTAGATGTTCTGGTCGTCTGAGGGCACAGCTGATTGAAAGACTTCTGTGTTTTCAGGTTTAATCGTCCAGCAAATTGCAGTCAGGAAGTTGTGATTTTTGCTTCCTGTCTATACAGGGCGTGCACTGCACCATTAGATTGACAGCTTCTGTGGGTTTGGTGCAAGCTAATGTGATGTAGATTTGCACAGTCACACCTTTGAGGCAGACAGAAATGTATTTGCAAGAAACACTTTGTAAGCCAAATAAGGAAACACAAAATGAAAAAGGAAAACTAGATAATACCAGACCAAAATCAAGTAAAGATTATGAAAAAAAGAGACAGCGTGAAGTATTTGATGAGAAATAAGTTTTATTGATAAAATCTTTAATTTTTGCATGCAGGCTTTGGTTAGCCGAGCACAGTTTTGAGACACTGTTGAGATCTTTACTGGGGGCTTCAAGAAGCAGGAGAATTAAGCCAAAGTGAACATTTTCTCTTGTCTTGGAGAAATAATTGAGATATGAAAGAGATCTCATACGTGATTTTGAATAATAGTTCTTAACGTTGTCTTAATGCCTTAAAAAAACTTTTTTTCTTTCAATAACCGTAAGTGCTGTATTATGCTGGATCACTAGTATCTTCACACTAAATTGTTTCTATTTCTCTCTGTTCCAGCTGCCAAGCGCCCCTCCTCTGTGTCCTCGCTGAGTGGGATCGTGAGCCGTATGGCCTCCTCTGGGGGCGCGTCCCGTGGGAGCTGCACCTCCGTTAACACGGTGTGCTCCGACAGTGACCGCGGAGCCAGTCTCAGCTCCTCTGCCTCATCCGCCTCGTTGCAGGATGGACACTCTTCCTCTTCCTCCTCATCTCTCCCCTACGGAGCCGTGCCGGCCTTCCCTGGGCCACAGCGCAATGGCTCCGACATCAGCTTGGACCTCACCCCTCTCTCCCTGCTGACGGGAGCCGGTCCCCACCCCGCCTCCACAACACCGCTGCCCAAACTCACTCGTCTGGAAAGGGTGGCGCTGGAGATAGTGGAGACCGAGCAGGCCTACGTGAGGGACCTCAAGAGCATTGTGGAGGTAAGGACCAGACACATGCAGATCTCTGTTTCTACAATGTTTCATACTGTAACACAAAAACAACGCATGAGCTAATGTTGAAGTTATTATTTTTTGTAACCTTGAAGGGATAGTTTACCAAAAATTATAAAAATTCTGTCATCATTTACTCATTCTAATATTGTTCTAAAACACATGCATTTCNCTGTCATCATTTACTCATTCTAATATTGTTCTAAAACACATATGCATTTTTTTCTTCTGTAAAACACAAAAGAAACTTTTGAAATATCTTGAGGCAAGGTGGGCTCTTTGACTTGACCATACACATAACCCTAGAAACTCGAAAGCAACCCAGTAAAAACCACTCAGTACACCTAGCAACAGCCTAGAAACCTCCCAAAACACAACTGTAAACAGCTACTGTATCAACATTGTAGAAACAACCCAGAACAACACAACCTAGCGAGCACCTAGTAATAGCTTAGAAACCATCAAAAAGCACCACAGCGAACAGTTAGCAGAACCTTAGAAGTCAGCCAGAACAACCTAGTAACAGCCTAGAAACTTGCCAAATAAACAACAGCTGTAGCAAAACCCTAAAAACAAACCAGAACAACCTAGCAACAGCTTAGTAACCACCCAAAACACTCGAGTGAACAGCTACTGTAGCAACACCATAGAAACCCAGGACTCCTAAGCAAGCTGCAACAGCCTAGAAACCACCTGAAAATCCAGAGTAAACTGCTTCTTTAGCAACACCTTAGTAACGCCTTAGCACGCACCTAGCAACAGTCTAGAAACCATCCAAAACACCACAACAAACAGCTAGCAACACCATAGAAATCTCTCGACCACCCAGAACAACACAACCTACTGAGCACATAGCAACAGCCTAGAAACCACCAAAAACACCAAAACGAAAAGCTAGACCCACCAAACCTCTCAACAACAAAAACAGTTTAGAAACCCAAGTGAACAACAACACCTAAGAAACTACCCAGGGCAACCTATTAGCAACAGGCTAGAAATCACCTAAAACACCACAGCGAACAGCTAGCAACATCATAGAAACCAGCCAGAACAACCTAGTAACAGCCTAGAAACTTGCCAAATAAACAACAGCTGTAGCAAAACCCTAAAAACAAACCAGAACAACCTAGCGAACAACTAGCAACATCCTAGAAACCACTCAAAACACTCTAGCAACCACATAGCAATCAATGGGAACCAATCACAGCACCCCTAGCATGGTAGCGGTCAGGTTTACATAGGCAAGAACCCCAATTGTAATGTCTTTTAGTGTTTTTTTTATCAATATGAATGTTAAACTCAAATTAGATGACTTTAAAGGGCACCTGTTATGCCCCTTTTTATAATATGTAATGTAAGTCTCAGGTGTACCCAGAATGTGTCTGTGAAGTTTCAGCTCAAAATACATAGATTATTTATTATGTCATTTTGAAAAAGTCTGTTTTGATTTTTTTCAAAATCTGTCTGTCTGTTTTTGTACATGTCTCTTTAAATGCAAATGAGCTGCTGCTCCCCACCCCCTTTTCCAGAATAGCGCTGTGCCTTTACAGCTTGTACCTTGGACAGTCTGCCAAAAAACAACAACATCTGTTTGGTTTTTTTGATTATCATGTCTAACACGCTGAGATCATGCGTCTTAGAGCCATATTAGGTTTTCTGATATAGAGTTTTCTGAGCGCACGCATCCAAAGCACACACACAGAAAGCGGCTGTCATGTGGCATGTGAGTACTAAACTAAGTTTTTTTCATGTCTTATTGCGCTTAAATGGTTAAATACACACAAGTTTATGTTAAAAAAACACACAAGTTACAAAAACAGCCGGTTATGTCTGTGAAGATAAACAGCTGGGAAAGACATCAAATGTTTATATTAGATCTGTGTATTAAGTGACAACAGCGTAATATACAGTATTTATAGATGTTTTTCCTGAACGCAGAAGTCACGGCTGACTCTTAACCAGAAGAATGCTTTGCATTTCCGGTCTCCAGTGTTTCTAGTCGAATTAGCGTATATTCCAAGCTGATCTAAAGTTAAACCTGTTAAAATGACAGGAAAGCATTGGGTGGAGAGAGAAGGGGGCAAAGGACCTTAAAACGGGAATCAAACTTGGCTTTCCGTGGAAAGACATCATTAAAACAGCTTGTAAACAAAATGTCATGTAGCATTTAATTTACTTCAGGCAAGTAATCAGTGTCTACTGCTCATTATTTGCTAGAGAAATGAAGTCTAGAGAACAGAATTTTGCTAAATATTGGACTGTACTTCATTGTATTTTACTTTACCTGTTAGTGATTTCTTAATTATTTAATATAGGCCATGTTTAAATAAATCCGAGGTACGTATCATTATGGATGGTTGTGTACACACACTGCCAACACACATTTATGTTCAAACAACAGTAAAAGTGAATAAAAAAAAAAGACTCGGCATGAATACTATTATTTTTGCTGGTCCATAGCCACCCAGGTGGTGCTGCATTCTTTTGAGCTCTAGGATTGCTTAGTCACAGAAGTTCATCCAGATCAGCATTTCTACCATCATATCTCTTCGCCCGCCGCCCACCCTGTATGTAATCCAGTACTCATATAACAGAAAGTAGAGAAAGCCGAGCCCCTTCCCTGTGCCAGCGGCGATTTAAAATGTGATCATTGTGAGATTCTGTTGTGCCATTCATCACACATTCAGGTGGAGCAAAGGAGGCCATGGCACTGGATAAAAGCTGCAATAAATTCAGACTGTCACTTCAAACGCATCTCTGTGCTGCTTTTCGCATGCACAGCCCTGATCCGGGACAATAAGAAGGCTGTTGCTCAGCATTTCAAACGCACGCACACACAAATCAGAGCGTGCTGTAAATAAAAGAGACTCTTTGTGGATGCTTTTCAACACATTCATCATATTTCCATGGACAGGTTGCTGGAAGATCAGACCTCCACTGTGACCTCCAACAGGGGTCATGGACACGCACCAAGACATGTTATGCCTTGTGCACATGGGCAGCGATTTTATTGGTACTAGTTGCTTTCCTTTTTCTCAAATTTGGGGCCAATTTAATTTTTGTTTATATATTTTTATTTAGCAAGCATCCATTAAATTGATCAAAAGTGACTGTAAAGTTCTACAGCAAATATATGCTGGTCTTTTAAAACGTCTAAAAAAAATAAATAAAAAAACCCAAAAGAATCCTGACAAAAAGTATGCTGGTTTCCACAAAAATATTAAGCAGCATGTCTGTTTTGAACATTGATGATAATAATAAATATTTCTCGAACACCAAATCTGCATATTATGATTTCTGAAAGATTTGACCCTGAAGACTTGAGTAATGGCTACTGAAAATTCAGCTTTGCAATCACAAGAATATATATTTTTAAATATTTTAAATAGAAAAATAAGTTATTTTAATTTGTAATAATATTTTGCAGTATTGCTGCTTTCCTACATGTTTAATCAAATCAATTCAGCCTTGTTAAACAAAAGAAAACTTATAAAATATAAAAATATAAAAAAATTGTACAGATACCAAACATTTTTTAAATGGTAATGTGTGTTTTTAGAGCATTAACATGTTAATTAACTTTTTTTTTTTTTATCACACAGTGTGTATTATTACTGTTTGAGTTTGCTTTCTAAAGATCCAAATTATAAGAATTTGTAGTTTCATGCTATTGACAGCACTTATTATAAATAGAATTTAAAAATCTGTATTCTGTCTTAAATGTTTATGCATCTAACATTAATAGCAAGCAAATAAATAAAATAAAATAAAAAACATATGCGTAAATATGTCAACTTAGTATAATGTAAATATTAAGACATTATCTAACATTATTTAATAAATTAGTAACTATAAATGGGATATATAACCAATCATATTTCATCATATTATGGGGTCCTTGGCATCTTTTTTTTTTTTGGAAAAATCTAAAACAACACACTGTGCAGGTTTAACTTGATTGGTGCTGTTGCATGGGCCTGGAGAGAAAGTGAAGTGGAAGTGGTCTTTCATGAGTGACAGGGTCATTGTGAACAGCCTTTGAACTCATGGGAATATCGCCAGTGCCAGCCAACAGGTGTGCGTGTATGTACTGTATAGTATGCATGTGTTATCCTTTGTATCTGTGACTGATTGATTGCAGAGGCTCATGGGTACATAGGCCGGAGGTTGGGGAATGCCTGAAATGTTACTCCTTTTCCCTTTTGCTGATGGTTTATTTGAAGCCGAGCTTTTCATAAGCCAATAAAAAGAGAAGGCATGCAAGCTTATGCTGCTTTATGAAAAGATGCCTTTGGATCAAATAGCCATAAATTGCTTGTTGAAAGATGCGGATCATGCCGAGGAATGCTGCTGTTTTATCAATCTGTGGTCTCAAAATGGAGGCTGAGTGGTGGATGGTTTCGGGGACATAGTGCTGACTCTGGGATATGTGTGTATGATGTCTGATTGGAGTCATACCGAGCCGGGCTCAGCTTCTATTAGTAAGAGCCGTCTGGTTTTGATAGAAAGCGTAACAAAGAATGATGTCAAGCTAGCTGGAAACGAGATGAGCGTGAGCTCACAGTGTGTGACTGTTTTGCCTGGTGTTTGTGTGGGTTATTATTAGTTTGTGAAGTTTTGTTTGGTGACATTCAGGTGAAATGGGTTCAGCGCTTGTGTGTGTGTGTGTGTGTGTGTTGATGTGGGGAGCGTTTAGGGGAGCAAAACTGAGAGATTCCCCCTTTTTGTTTCAGCTGCATTTCAGCCAAATAGGACAGGAAATTGGGGGACGAGGGGGGCTTGGCTGTAGCCCCCATTCTGGGGCACAGGCGGAGATGGAGAGGGGCTGCTCACGAGAGAGAGGGGCCGACTCCTGTTCCAAACTCCAAACTGACCTAGTTTCTCAGACAAAGACTCTGAGAGTGTTTAACTTGTTACAATCTCTCTCTCTCTCTCTATTGTCTGCCACCTTTCCAAACTTACTCTTGTAGATAGCGTTTCCTTTCTTTCTTTTTCTTTCTTTCTTTGTTCCTCAGTCTGTCTTTTTTCTCTTTTCATCGGTCAGTCTGTCTTTTTGTCTTTTATAATCTATCTATCTATCTATCTGTCTTTTTTTAGTCTAGCTGTCTATCC
>SCHK01177471.1:0-11814 GCA_004124795.1 Poropuntius huangchuchieni | reverse complement strand
GTGCCACCCTTATTAGTCACAACCTGTGGAACTCCATTGTCTACTGGATAAATTGTTATTTTCATCATCTGGGGTTTGCGAGTCGAATAAACCGTGTCAGGGAACACATAAAAGTCTGTGTGAGTTCCATCAGTAACGGTAAACGAGAAGCTGTCAGAGCNGTGCCACCCTTATTAGTCACAACCTGTGGAACTCCATTGTCCACTGGATAAATTGTTATTTTCATCATCTGGGGTTTGCGAGTTGAATAAACTGTGTCAGGGAACACATAAAAGTCTGTGTGAGTTCCATCACTAACGGTAAACGAGAAGCTGTCAGAGGCAGACTCGGTTCCATCGTGCTTGTAGCGGATCATGTTTTCATTCAGGTCCTGCTTGGTGAAGAACGTGACAGGTCGGGTGTTGTTAAACAGCAACTTGCCATGTACAGGAACCTGGGTGATTGTAAACTTTAAAAGTTGATCGACTGTATCACGGTCCTCCACTGTCAACTCAAAAGGAGTGATTAACTTATTTTCACCTTCATTCACGACCAGTCCGTGAATGGTGACCACAGGCTTTTTGTTGTCCACATCCGTAATGGACACACGAAAGGTGCGGAAAACAGGATTGTAACCATCTGTCACCTCAAACTCAAAGCTGTCCATCTTCACCTCATCATCAGCAGTGTGGATGTAGTAGATTTTATTCCCAGCTAGTTGAAGCTGAGTGAACAAACTAATGGGCATCCCTGGTGCATCAGTGCACTCTAAGTGTCCTCGTATAGGGGCACGTGTGATGGTGAACACCAAGTGTTCATCAGGGCTGTTATGATCACTGGTGCTGAGCAGGTCTGTGGTTAGAGTGACCCTTCCTCCTTCTTTCAGTGAAACACCTTTGCTGATCACATCAGGGAACACCATGTCTATTCCACCCACAGTTACATAGAAGTACCTGTCAATCAAAGGGTTAATGCCATCAGTGACATCAAATTTGATAAGGTCACGAACTCCCTCTTGTCCATTGTGAATGTACATGATCATATCTTGGTCGATCTCATTTTGTGTGAAGTTCATTCCAACAGTTATGTTTTCAAATGTTCCAAATGGTGTTCGCTTTTGTAAAAACCCTTGATTTGGACCATAACGGATGATGTAGGTCAGAATGCTGTCTTCTGTGTCCAGATCGGTGGCTTTTAGAACTTTATTGTTGATTATTTTCACGTCTCCTACTTCTATTTCAAGGCCATCATTAATCGCCATCCTTGGTGTTTCATCGTCAACCAAAATGACCATAATCATGACGGTTTTCTCCACTGTGAATTTGCCATCAGTGAGTAGAACGTCAAATCTATCCTCTGTGGTTTCTGAATCATCATGCTCGTAGACAATACTTGAAGCCTCTCGTATCTGATCAAGAGTGAAGTTTGTGACAGGAATAGTGCCTGAAGTTAACTGATTGAGAATATATCCATGTTTCGGAGGTTTTGAAATGATAAACGTGAGCTCATTCGCTGGAACATCAGCATCAGCGCCATTTAATATTGGAGTGTCAATCACAATGTTCATGCCTTCCATCACAACAAACTCCCTCATATGGATCTCTGGCTTTTCGTCATTGGATGGGATTATCATGATTGGAAAAAAGTGCCTCTCGGAAAAGTTTATCCCATCTGAACACCTGAAAGTAAACCTGTCCTCAACTGGCTCGACACCTTTATGAATACTTTGCACATAATAAATGTGGTTTTCCCGAATGTCTTTAATCGTGAAAGCGCTAATGGCAATCCCAGATCTGGATTTTTCAGAGCCTGGTGCAGGGGAGATGTTTTCTACGTAGCCTGAGGTGGGCTGCACAATAATTGTGCAAAGTAGGTCATCATTAGGGGTGTCAATGTCATTAGCACTAATATGCGAAATTTGTATAACATTTTTCTCACCCTCTACGACAATGAACTGGGGGCCCACAAAGACTTCAGGGGCCTGACTGTCCAATGGCAAAATGGTGACCTGCACCCGAACCCCTTTGATTTTATTCCCCCCAACTGTCCATTCATCAGACATATCGGTAAGTGTAAGATTAAAGAAGTCATGTTTTGTTGCAAAGCCAATTTCTCCACTATTATGCGCATATACTACCAAGCCACTAATGATGTCTGCTTGAGTAAACCTATTGGAGGGCACACCATTAACTAATATTTCACCAAACACTGGGGGATCTTCTACGATAAAGGTCAGCCTTAGGTCATCAGTGTCCTCGTCTCGACCCTGAATGACATTGGTGGTGATCTCAGTCGCTCCATTCTCCAAAACATCTATGTAAGAACCGATAGTGCCCTCTGGAAGGCTGATGGTTGGAGCTTCGTCATCAATAGGCTTCACGTTGATCCTGACCGTGATTGTGACAACGTGGACGCCGTCACTGACATCCAGCTGGAAGAAATCGCTGGTTGACTCATCACCATTATGAATGTAAGATATTCTGCCATTAGATATATCGTCCAAATTAAATGAATTCCCTTTAGTCATATCAGTGAATGTGTACTTAACCTGACCGTGCTTTGGAGGCTGGGTGATTGTAAACAGAATCTGTGAGCTGTCCGTATCAGCATCTGTGGTGTCCAGCTCGGCGCGTGTGATGACGTGCGCCCCTCGTTCTTGAATGGTAAAGCCTGTGTTGGTGATCTGGGGAGGCTTGTTGTCAACAGGCTGTAAAAATATGGTAAAAACTCCACTGGCACTGTTTCCCGCCGTGTCCTCAACTTTGTAATGGAACTGCACCACATGCGGGGTTATTCCAAGCTCTAAATCAGGAGGTTTGTAAGCTATCTTGTGATGATTAATCTGTGCCTGAGTGAACTCTATGACTTCTGAGTTTGAACTCTCAGTTAAAACGATGCTTCCTAGAATACCAGGGCTGTTCTCATCTGTGTCAGTGGGTGGCTGGGTAATTGTGTATTTCAAGTCCCTGTCTTCTGAGTCTAAGTCTGTGTAGCGCAAGAACTTCTTTCGGAAATAGGTGAGTTGGTACTCATGAACAGTCAATTGAAGAGTGGTCCCAGGATAGAGCTCTGGGGGGATATCATCAATGGGAAGAACTTTGATGATGAAAGAGCTCTCACCTGATTGGTTGGGTGGGTCATTGTCATCTTGCACACGGAAAACAAACTGGTCCATGATGGTCTTTGTATTATGTGGTCCGATATGCCTGTAAAACAGCTTGCCTTCTGTGATGTCCTGCTGAAACCATTCTGTCACTACTTTTTCATACATCTCATCCTCGGAATTGAACCTCCATGTGGATGGATCCTCCGGTGCATCTGATTGACGAAGGATGACTTCTCCAATAGTAGAGTAGGGAGGCACCATGGTGAACTTAATAGTTGAATCCTCAGAGTCTATGTCGGCTGCACTAAGCATTAAAGGAGAAATGGGTATCATTTGGTTTTTAAACAAAACTAAGCCAGTGTTGGCATTGATTATGGGAGGTTCATCATCAGTTGGCACCACTGTAATGGGAAATAAAAACTCAACTTCATTTTTTCCATCTGTCATTCTGAAAATGATATTATCGCTGTATGTATCGCTGCCATCATGCTGATAGATGACGCTCCCTACATCAAGATCTGCTGGGGTGAAGAATTTTCGCCTGGACCCCAGAACTGTGAGCTCTCCATGGCGAAGTCCATTAATAACTGTGATTTGGACATTGTCTAAATTGTCCTCGTCACTAATTTGTAGGTTTTGCGAGCTGGACAGCGGCCGGGACTGACCCTCATAAAGCAGCTGGCCAGTGTTACGGGTCACAACCGGTGCTAGAGTGTTCATGGGCTTAACCACTATCATAAATGCAAAGGGATCTGATATAGCCCCCTCAGTGTCTACAACTTCAAACTCAATTTGGAAAATTCTCTCCACATCCGAATCCACAGAGGGAGGCTTATAGGCTATTTTAAGATCTTTCAGGTCTGCTTGATAAAAAGACGTAATGGGCAAATTCCTGTCATCCGTGCTCACAATGTAACCCTCCTCAAAGGACAGCGGGGAAGTGATGTTGAAGATTAAATCATCAGGATTAGATTCCACATCCTCAGCGGCAAGCATATCGTGGGTTATAGCAGTCATTACAAACTGGTCAACTTCCATCATCATCATTGCCACAAAACTTGGTTTAGGAGCTGTGTTTTCCTCACCCTCTTTTATAAGCACCACAATTTGGAAAAACTCTTGCTTCAGTACATTTGCTTCTTTGTCTTGTAACTCTAAATACATGGGAATATAATCTCGGTTTGGAGAACGATGTGCAAAAGTGTGCTGATAGCGAATGTCCATCCTGACAAATTCATCACAGTCCACAGGTTTCCCCAATTTTCCATTATCAATCAGCTTTCCATACCTGGGTAATGAGCTGCCACTGGCCAAAGATGTAACTTTACATAAATGAGCATTTCTATCATAAGTAAACTCCAAGATTTTCTTATCAATAGGATTACTCATTCCAAGCAGTTTCTCTACAACTACAGGCATGTGTTTGGTGAGAATCTCAAGCTGAGTGAAAATCACCTCAACTTCCATCATAAAGGGAATGATGACTGTATCAGTCTGAGTATCATATCTGAGCTGAAGTCTTACTCTGTCTTTTGAAGGGCTCCTGGATCCGAAATGCGAGTATTTTACATCATTAGGACCAAATTCACAAGGAAACTTTTTCGGGGACAGCTGTCCCGGTCTCTGTGACAGCGGGTCATTATCCAGAACTGTTATGGTGCACTTGTCTCCGGGCTGAACTTGGGTAACCAGGTCATTGATTGGATCAATATAGACAGATCTGCCGAAAGGAACCCGTATTCCATTATTGGCAACAAGAATAGCATCCTCTGAAAGTTCAGATCTTAAACCGTACGTTAATCCCAAACTCTCAAATCCCTGTGCAGATGCATCGCGAAACAAAGTCAGTATAAAGAGAAACAAGTGCACATGAAACGCTCTACGTTGCCGCTGCTCTGTTATACTCCGAGCCATTTGTGATGCGAGCCAGAATTACTACTGCACGTTCGGCACAATCCGTGGCAAGATGACAAAGTGGAGAAAGTTAAAGGGCGCAACAGAAAAATCTCCCATTCGCATCTGCGCAAAGGTGCATCATTCTCCCTGAGCAGCTCACACTCTGAATAAACTTCATGTCTCGCGGAGCAGTGCGAGGGAAATCACGCCCCGCTCTCACGCTATTGGCTGATGTTTACGATGGAATGCGTTCGGAGTGCTCTGATTGGTCGCATGCAGTGTCACACAAAGGCAAGCGGGGACAGATCTGCATGAATTCAGAAGGAATGACTTGTTGTGGCATATTATGGCAAGCCGTTTTAGCATTCTTTCCTTTAAACTAACTAGTAGGCCTGTCTATTTTTATTTATTATATGGCTTTCGTGTACTTTAAAAAAAAAGAATAAAAAGAATAAAGATTCTGGCACAGTCATCACAGTTTGCACTGGACATGAGAATGCTTTACATCGTAAGAGCAAAGACAATCAAACTGACTTTGTCAGAGAGTGATGCATTAAAATTATTAGAATTTTTTGTTCTTCGCCTTCATGCAATATTCAAACAAATAAAATAAAAATGATCTTGTGCTTTTCATGTTTAGGCAATGCTGTTGGCGTTGGCAGTATCAGATAAATAATAAACAAAAAACAATAGATAGAACAAATGTATACAAAAGATCAAATGGTAAGATAATTTAAAGACGTTTTCCTTTCTATGATGGTGTGATATGCATGATAGGCACTGTGCATTGTGCCAGCTCTCTCTGGTGGTGAAAAAGAAAATCATGAACTTCACTGTGGTAAAAAAAAAAATAAAAAAAAAAATAATAATTTAGTCCAACTGACTATATTCCAAAGATAGTCAATTGGACTAAATTATTTATTTATTTTATTTTTGTTTTATTTAAACTAACATTGCTGTAACATTGTAAAACAAAAAAGATACCCTGTAGATTTAATACAAAATAAATATTTTCCACATATTATTTAAATCTATTTTGTCCAAACAGGAGCCAATTATTCTGTAACTTTGGAAACAACATGATGTCTTTGTAAAAGAATGCTTGCTGTTTCGCACACAGGACAAATGCATCTGAACACATAAAAACATTCAGCTGCCTTTATCTTTTTTACAATCCAGGTCCTCTGCATTCAAAGAACGAACAAACAAACAAACAAACAAAAAAAACCATGTAAAACCCCCATACTGATATATGATCTATGTTATTCAAATATTCCTGTATTGTTCTATTCCAGCTAAGGTTTTTAGAATACCCTCTAAATGAGACTCTAAATCAGGCATGTCAGTTATTTAGGTCAAATGTTTCTTGGGACTATAGCTGCATTTCACACATGTGATGGGTTTTATTGACTGATAAGACGTGCACATCTTTTTGTGCAGCTGCCAAAGGATGTGAGAGAAGAGAGCAGGTGTTGGAGAGAAAGAGAAATGAGTGAAGATAATACACTCAACAGCAGCCTTTACAAACCATATCTTTATATTCTGTTTGCTCAATGCATTTAAACTGATGCAAAATACAATGATGCTTGCATGGTACAGTAAGTTATAAAGGCAAGTGGTTTATTAAATATTGTGGATACAAACAGTTATTGCCCTTTATATTTAAAAAATCTGTTTATGCTTTTTAATTTCAATCAACATTATGCTTGTGTAAAATCATCTATGAAAAATTCTGCATAAATGATAACGTGAGACCAATTTCAATCAATGGCATTTTTAATTAACCCTGAGAGTTAAACGTTCTTACTGAGAAATACCATAAATGCACAAAGAAAGCTCCATCTGCACACACAGTCACACGAACTCAGACAGCCAACTATTCTGGCATCCTGCTGTTTGGCTGATGTTTCCAGTAAGGCTTAAAATTATGCACATCACAGAGGAATTCAGCCCTGTCAACACCCCCAGTGTGAATCAGACAGAATAGATTAGAGGTGCCTAGTGCTGATTTATGGATCTATTGTCCATTCTCGAGATTTGCAATTTTCTATTTGCAATGCTTAAATGATCATAATTGTATATGACACAATTAATAAGATATAGAGCTTTCTCACTTTTGACTTGCATGAAGAATAAAAAAAAGGTTTTTCCAAAAAAATGCCAAAGTGAAAGCTCTAGGAGTGTTTATCATCACCCAGCTGCTGCCCTGTGTTTAACATAATGGTTATTTTGGTTTTATTGGATGTGTAGGAAGCTGCAGATGTTCTCAAAAGATGAAAGGCGGCAGTGAAACAGTCAGCAGTTCGAACGTGGGCTTACCATGTGTAGCTAAAACAGATTTTTCATGAAATGCACTCTTATAGATCTCAATCTTTTATATTTCTTTTGCTGGTAGGCTACATGGTGATAAAGTCATGTATAACAGTAAAGAGACTGTAATGCTTCCTACATCCCCAGATTATTGTCATTACCTCAGTCTGATCCAACTCATCAATTACAGCATGAGCTCTCTACAGTACACCTCTGTAGTGTATAAACCCAGCATTACCTGGGCTCCATTCAAATCTATTTACTTTCTAAAGCGCTTCCTCCAGGGGACTTTCCACTCAGGATTTTATGTTCTCTTCCTGGCTTGATTTAAGGATACCCCTTCCTTGCTATTATGATAAACGTACTTTGCCACCAGACATTATAGCGGTTCATCTTCTTTTAGTGTTTCCAGAAGATCACTTGCGGTTGTGTGCCCAGACTTGACATGTTGGATGATTGTTATTCAGGACATTTGGGCCCTGAGGGGGTACATACACCTGGTCACTTCACGCGTTTAGATTGATCAGACACATACAACACCATTCATAGGTTTTGGGTGTTATTTATTTATTTATTTATTTATGTATTTGAAATAAAGAAATGAATACTTTTATTCAAAAATGATGCATTAAAAGACAGTAAAGACATTTACAATGCTACAAAAGATTTCTATTTCATATAAATGCTGTTCTTTTGAACTTTCTATTCATAAAATATTTGTGGATATTAAGAAGCACAATTGTTTTCAGCATTAATAATAGTAATAAATGTTTCTTGAGATTTGGATAAAATACTGGAGTGATGGCCGCTGAAAATAGCTTTGCTATCACAAGAATAAATTACATTTTAAAATACATGGGGAAAAAATCAGTTATTAGAAACTCTAATTATACAATACTACATTTTTACTGGATTTTTGGTTAAATAAGCGCATTTGTGAGTGTAAGAGACTTCTTTCAAAATGTATCCAAAAGTTTTGAAAATATGTAAATCTCAGATCATTATTAAACTTAAATGCATCTTCAAGGACATTAACACTGAGTGTTTATGTTACTGGAAAATGCACAAAGAGACCAAGTCTGAATACCATCTGAGGCTATTTAACATGCATTGTTCTAATGTTAAATAATGAAACTAATTTTCATATTTCAAGTTCATGTTTGACAGTTTTTGCTATTTTAAAACAGATGCAGCAGCATGTTTTCTATGAGCTCATAAAATATTAAAGCATGCAAACAGACAAAACAAGGCAACTCAGGTACTGTAACTCTCAAAGCAATGCCTTTCATACATTTGTGAATTATTGAGTTTCATCAAGAAAAAAAAAAAAAGAAAAAAAGAAGAGGAAAAAACCTGACTATAGGTTTACAGACAGTTTTCAGCTATGAAATTATCAATATCAGATCATCTTTCTGGCACAAACTTTCCTTTGCATCATTCAAGACTAGGTGGTGGAATCAAATATGCTGAAGAATTAAAGCAGAATTTGTCTTACATTTGAAATCATTAGCCTATAAATTAAGATTAAAATAGTTTAAAGTGGCTTAACAGGACAAATGAATAACTTTGACATTATAATATAGATAAAGAAAACGTGCAGAACTTTGTGATGCTGCTGATTTTCCATGTGGAATTCAACTTTCATAGCTGCCAAACACTGCAGTTGTCATTCGGTCTTTCCACTGCAACAATCGCTGAGCTTATCGGGTCTATTTTTTGCCTGAAATGCACTCGGTTGTGACAATGCAGCCCACATATCTCATTAGTGCTATTTTAGTTCACTACTGCACTGCCTATGGCTTGTGTTTGATTGGACATGCTCTCCTGCCGGACGAGGGAAGCTTGTTGTTAAAACATGTCAACACAATTTATATGACAGATGTGTTCAGGTCAGCAAACAGAGGTCAAAACAGAATATGTCAGAGGTGCAGATGTCTGGGCTTGTCTTTGAGACTAAGGGAATGGTAGAGAAAATGGATTAGGAGTGAAAACATCAAAGAAAGTATCATCTATAATTATGAAGAAAAAAGTTCTACAGCAAAACGCTATCAAGATGTATTGTTCATATGCATTTGCATAAAATGCTTTTACAATCGCTTTAATGAGATGTTCTGTGAATTGCTATAAAGACATTGCATTTTTCTAGGCTTAGCTGGATATAAATCATCCTTTTCTCACCTACATAGGCCTACATCTCATCTAAACTACCATTACATTCATGTACAGGAAAATATATACTGTTGCAATATGTATATATATGATCAATTTAATGCATCCTGGCTGAGTAAAAGAATATTAACATATTAATATCTTTTAAAATAAAATTTTATTGACTCCAAACTTTTGGTATAACACAAATTTTGTAACTTTTTTAAGCTAAAACTGTCTCTATAAACAGTTATTTTAATTAAAGTGGTTTACTTACATTATATTAAACTCAGTGTGATTTATCTACATGATTTCTTGGTTTGAAATGTTCAAAAATGGCCTAAAACCATATTTGTATGAGATGAGTGCTATAAGTGATGCTGAAATAGTAATGAGCAGAAGGATAAATTCACATTATAGTTGTGCCGGAGGAGGCGCTTAGAAATAAATTAGTCATAGATAATTAACATCAGAAGTTACTTGGTTATAAAACAAGCTCACTCAGGAGAAGCCCCCTCACACCCTAAACTTTTAAACAGTTGTTAATAAGTCTCAAGGCCTCCAGCTGTTCGGTGGTCAGTAAGGCGCATTAGGGGTCACCTGTTCTAATCCTGCTTTGGGCCAAATCTACATCCACACCCAGCACGATACAATTTCTGCGCGATGGACTATCAACTCTGCTGGCACATGCTGTATCCACCCTATATTGCAGTACAATGTGAAAAGCAAAAATATATTTCATTTTATAGACTTCTGAAAGCCTACAAGGGCTTTAACACATAAATATTTAATTTCAAATGGTTTATTTTACATTGTTTAATGGTGTACACAGTTTGTTTTAGATGTTTTGGTTTCTTGTGGCTCCTTGTAAAAAGGTTTTTTTTTCTTGTTGGATGAAAAAAGTGGAAATTACATTTTGCAAATGCCATCATCCCTTTCATCTACCAACACGGAATCACTTAAGGAGTTTGTTTAAAGAGTAACCAAGGTCTGTAAGTGCTGTTTTAATGAATAGTAAAAATATTGAGCATAAAACGGCATACCACTTTCTTATGGGTATATATATGTATATATATTGTATATGACATTCATAAGATTTTTTGCATGTCAATACTGCACAAAGAACAATTTAAGCATTTCAGAGAGCTGTCAAACTGCCTTTTAAAGGTTAACATCAATGGTGGCTAATGCTGCTTTGTTTTGGGGTTGACAAAAATATTTTCACTGTTCCCTGCTTGGCATTAATTAGGTGCAACATTAATCTTTCATTGAGCTGCTCAAAAGTTCCAAAAGTTAAGCTTTTTCCACTAGACTTAGCAGCAGGTATGACACTATAGAGTCTAAAATATCTGCCTTGGGGGATTGAGGTTTTTTTTTTTTTATTTTAATTTTGAGTGGATGAACCGGTATTTTACAGGTAGGCCTATTATGTGTACCTTATAAGGTACAGAACTATTCAGAATTTTAATTCCCATTTACCTAAACAGAACCAACATAATTCTAATTTAAAGCACCTGTATGTCAGATTACATGAGTATACTTTAAATCTGGATTGTTAAAACATCATCGTTCATTTCAAGGTACAGTAGCCTGCCAAAAAGTCAATCCTGTTTTATCACCACTGTGAGAAAGTCACACAAAACAATGTCATTCTGCTACTACAAAAGCCTACTATAATCACCATAATCAAAGTTGCTTAACTTTTTATGCTATAAGTTTTTAAGAAAAAGACTTGGGTAACGCAAACAACCTTAAAGTATATAAAAGGAATAAAACATTTTCCCTCTTAGGTGTGAATGTGCAGTTAGATTGTAAGTAGCTCTGAACTGCCCCCTTGTGCCCATTTTAAAGACATACAACCATTTAAATGTTATTATTTATAGAAACCTAAGATTGCATGTCCAAATGCATGCATCTGTTTTAAAAACATGCAACAAATGCAGTCTTATAAATCCATAAAGCACACATATCAGATTAACCCAGAACTTCTCTCTTTTATTCATTTTATTCATTTAGTAGAAAAAATGATGTGTCAATAGATGGCGCTTTAATAACAACTGTCACATTCCCCACTGCATTACTGTATTACAAGAAATTATATTTTTAGCTGTACTTTTCAAAGACACATTTAAAGACCGGAACCCAGCTCGTTGTGAATATTATACNTGTCACATTCCCCACTGCATTACTGTATTACAAGAAATTATGTTTTTAGCTGTACTTTTCAAAGACACATTTAAAGACAGGAACCCAGCTCGTTGTGAATATTATACACACACACACACGTTTGTTTTTGTGAGTTGTGGGGACTTTCCATAGACTTCTATGACTTTTATATTGACCAAACAATATTTTTTATCCCCTAACCCTAAACC
>SCHK01177199.1:399-14728 GCA_004124795.1 Poropuntius huangchuchieni | reverse complement strand
CACAGGTATTAGGGACACTTAATATAAAGTGGGACCAAAGGTTTTACCTATACCGCTTATTCTATTAATACAATGTTCAATAATATGTCTCCATGTACCTTGAATGTGGAAACAGGGAGAGGAACAAGAGGAGGACAGGTGTGTCAGTGCACCGGTGCCTTTTGAAGGAGGGCACTGGGTGAACAGCTTGCTCTCAGCAGGGGTCCTACAGAAGGAGCAGGTGAAAAGCTATCCCCCTGCACCTCTTTTACAGTGTCTACCTGACACCACATTGAGCGAGGGGGAGAGAGGAGAAGAGGAAATCAGCCGATGGAGTCGTGAGCGAAGACGCCATCTGGCAAAGGTTTCGGTGGCAAAATGCGAGAGAAGCCATGCCACGGAAAGGTCAGGTAATAATGATGCCACTATCCTAAAGGATAAGGGGCTTAAGACATACATATGTATGACGGTTAAACTTGAGAAAAGAAGAAAAAAAGACTCTCTTCGGAAGTTTTAGGAAACTGAAAATGAACTATTGTTCTCATATGTATGTACAGCGGGCAAAGTTCATTTATGCACCAGTAGGGGGTACCAAATGCCACAGCATGAAACATTCATATTTACGGACAACAAGGCCTAGACCAAGCTGACACACAAATTAGCTCTGGCCAGAGCGAGCAAGCGCTCAACCAGAGATCTCCAGCTGGACTGGACGCAGGTCCAGACTGTCATTTACAGGCCCACTAAGCTTCACTGGCTCTCACGTTTCATTGCTCTATTATTTAACAAACCTTTTCGTTCTTCTCAAACGTTTCTCCATGTGTTAAAGCGAGTCACAGTAACACTGAGTTTAGATGTTGGTTGAAAACGTCCGGACAGAGAGGCCTGTTTGCCTCCCACCCCCCACTTTCTTTTGGGACACCTAATCTGGTTCATTAATGCTCCCAGTCGACCATCAGGGCCAGTCTCCCACAGATAGCTCAGATTTCAGCCGCTCCACAGCGGCGCACCTGTGCCATCACCTGCTCTGCACACATTTAGTGCCGTTTTACTAGTGTGTAAAGAAGTTACTGCTTAAAGGGTATTTCACCCTGTTATTGTGGGATGAAGAGGAACTGACAGTTTCAAGGTGAAAAATAAAAAAGGTTGCAGCCGAACTTTAGTGATCACGATTTCGAAATTAAGATAACGATCACACTAGGAAGCGAGTGATGAATTAGTTGCCACAAACTTTTGTCCCAGGCCCCCATTTAAGTCAGGGGGGGGGGGCTCGGAAAGTGATCGCACCGGTATCACTTTTGCTGTGATGAAGGTTTTGTATCAAGCACAAGAATTGCTAACTGCGGCCCTGGCTATATAGATAAGTAGAATATTCAGAGTCAACGAGTACGAGAGCAAAAGAAGAGGATCTTTGTCAGGGGAAGCACATTTAGACACGGGAAGATGGAAACAATTAGAGTTAAATGGGACCTGAGTGTGCCAGCGGATGGCTTGGATTTGCAGTAAGGAGGATTCCGGCTGGGCGAACTGATTGCAAGAGGATGTCTCCACTTAAGAAGGCAACGCCCTCACCTTCTCCCGACCACACCGCAACATTTAGGCTCTGGGATAGAGGGTCTGGCTGCCACCCAAGAGCCGGATCGCTGATGGGTCTACACTGCTGCTTTACCCATTCAACTTCTTAAAAAGAAAGGATCCACTAAATCCTGCAAATGTTCATGCAACAAACCTTGTTAGTAAGAGTGCCAGTTAAAGAAAAGGAGGTAATCTGTGTGGCCCGATTTTTTGAGTCCAGATTGGAACCTCTGTTGGCTCTTTTTATTGTTATAAAACAGACATGAAAGACTTATACATATACACTTGGCAAGTGCGAATGTGCACAAAATGATACCTCGGAAGGTCCAACCAGGTCCAGTCCAAATGCTGCACTTATGAGTGCCATAACTTCAGCATATTCCAGCTCTCGCCCCTGTGCCCTCCAGCGTGGCCCTTGCCAGACAGCAGGAGGACAGCCGGCCCCTCGCTGGCTTGTCCCTGCCAGCATCCCTGGGCCGCAGAGGGGGCGACAGAGTTCCTGGATGCATCAGGGCTACAGATGTGCTGCCAGCTTTGCCAGGGGTCACCTTGGAGAGGCCCGTGGCAGCTTGTCCCCTGGCTCCAGCTGGCTCCCACTTTAATCTGCCCAGAGAGGGGGAGAGCAAGACATCCAGGCAGGAATACAGCATCTCATGCAGGACAACCCATGCGGATACCGCTTTAGGTCTATCCCGTTTGGTGTAGCACTTAAATGCAAAATGGCGTAAACCTAAATGAGGAGGGATGCTGGCCTCCAGAGATGCCCCGACCAGCTGTTAAGCCTCCCCAGAGTCATGGGGTCAGCAGCACCCCCTGTTGGCAGCATGTGTAACATGGCGACAGGCTCAGGGGGGTCATGAGGTGCCCTGCACCGGGCAGACATAAGTAATGGGGCCTCCCTGCTAGGAAGGCACAGCTCTGAATCAATTTAATTAGATGGGCGGAGCGGGATGAGTAGAATAAAACACACCAGAGCTCAGTTTTTCACATGCAGACCGATGATTGCTATATCTAAAATTCAATCCCAGAACGTTTTATTAATTACATACCCTTTTTATATAGTTACCTGGGAAAAAATACAAATAAATAAATATAAAAAGACGAAGGGGATGTCTTTGTAACTTTGCGACCTCTAATTCATTCCACCCTTGAAATTTTCAGGTGGACAGTGGTTGAACAGGTAGACTTTGTGCAAGTGACACATCTCTGACCTTATGAAAGTAGGCCAATTCTCTCATTATCTGGCAACAAGCGATGTTTCACAGAGGTGATTGCAGTGGTGGTCTTATCATATTTAATCTCCTGATTTCAGTGACATCTGTCCATACTGTCTCTCTCTCTCTCTCACATGCAGTCACACACTCTGTCCTCTGTATGTCCTGTCTCCATCAGCATCGTCACCCAACACTCATATCTGATCATTCGCTGGTCAGTAATCTCGCCTAATCCAGTCAGACACTTTTAATGAATTAAGTGGCAATCTAGATTTTATTTTCAGTAAGCATCCACTCATCTGATTGATTGTAAAACCAGATTGTACATCAGATTGATGAGTTTTAAATTTCTATAAAACTTTTCTAACATGTCCTAATTAAACTAGGACACATGTGAGACTTTAAATTACTAAAAAGAAAAAAGAATGCAGTTTTAGGATGAATTTTGTGCATGGACAGTGTCTAAGGCCAAAATGCCGTGGAAAAGCCCTTAGATGTCAATTTCTGCCACAGCTTAAGTCCTTTACACTCTGAAGAAATAACCAATTCTGTAGAGGACACCAGTATGGAAAAATCAAACAATTATGTGACCACAAAGACAGTGAGATGTGAAGACTGAACTCATTGTGCCAAAATGAGAAATAGAAATTTGTATTTATACATTTGGACGCTTAAACTGGATATTATTGCTTTACATATTTCTTAATAATATTGATAAAATAAGTGCTGACAGTGCTTTGTTTCATTTTATATCATACTATTATTATATTTATATTAAAATAGAAATTAAAAATATTTTCAAGCACATGGCCCTTTTTTAGCAAAAGAATTAAAAAAAATATTGCAATTTTAATTTAACTAAATTAAATTTCATTATTAAATTAAATTAAATTTAAAAAAAAATTAAATTAAATAAAAATGCACCAGATGAATTGCTTAACATGTAAACAGTGTGGTATAATTTTACATTTATATTATGCTTACATTATATAATTGCATGAATGTCATTGAATTATATAAACAAATCAAAACAAAGGGTATTTATTGAAAATAAGATTAATAAATGAAAATGTACAGACCTTTTAAGCCAAACATTTCCAAAAATAATTTAATCCAAAAAATAAATAATTAAAATAAATAAAACACCAGATGTACAGTTTAAATTTTTAACAAATTAATGTGACACTTTGCAGTTGTCGAATATTTGTGGAACATGTCCATAGTTTTTTCATACATCAACTAAAAATCACATTGAAATCAGCTGATTTAGTTCTGAGAAAACTTTCTCTTTACAAATGCCACTTAATTTATTTTCAAGTGTCCAAATACTATAAATGGCAATGTCAGGTACATGTTGACTTATTTCAATTTGAAGACTTTTTAGTCCTGCAAGTATACTGTAAGCATCACACACTGTGACTTACACAGCGGAAGGTGTTGTTAAGCAGCAAACAACTGCACCCATAAATCAAATAATTGAATGTTTGGAGATCACTTTGTCAGATATTTTGGAGCAGGTGAGTGGGGTGGTGCTGTTGGAGACTAGAAGGGATAATAGCTCTGGCCATGATCCAGTGATACCAGTGAAGCCCCGCACCCACAAATATTACCCATGTTCCCCCCTTCAATTGGCGACTTACACCTTTTTTTGGCAGCAAAACGGTGGGTGGCTGGAGACCAAGAGAAAGGCTATGGAGAAAAAATAAAAAAACAGTTCTCACCCCCCTAACACACACACACACACACACGTACACACAGATACAGACGCAAAAATACCCCTCCAAATACCAGATGGTGTTTTTGGAATCTGTTTCCTTTTTTTCATGACCAAAAAAAAAAAAAAAAAAAAAGACAACTCCCAAGAAACACGCATTCTGCATACTTGGGTACAGATCCATACAACCACCGTTGCGTTCACGGAAAGACGAGTATCAAGTGAGACATGACAGCGAAAACTTTATAAACAAACTGATGATTGCGGCTTGGCCAACGTGAAAACAGACGAGCAGACAAAAAGTGCGTCGAACTGCAAAGATGAGAGTGTTTGGTTGAGGCCATAATTGGTAGATGAATGGCTAACTGCCATGGCACGATTCATACCTGGTTTAGAAACTCCTCAAAAAGACATCCTGAAGAGCTGATATCAGCCTTTCTACACCATTATATTAACCCTGTAAAGAGTATGGAAGTATATGGAAAAAGTACTGAAAGGGAGATCTGCACTGAAACCCCCCCCCCCCCACATAATTGGGTATAAATAAAATAAATCCAACCAGTTGTTGGTCTCTAAAACTATTTCTACTGGATTAAAGCCGAAAGATGGATTTCTCTCAAAAACTCTTGAAAATGAAGGTTCCCAAAGGTTTTTTTTGATAGCGATTCCATAGAAGATTTTTATTATTGTTTCCTCAAAGAACCTTTCACTGAATTGTTCTCAAACAAAACATTTTTGGTTCTCCAAAGAACTTTTTACTCAACAGTTCTTAAAAGAACCATTTTTGGTTTCTCAAAGAACCCTTTAGCAAGCTGTTTTTAAAAGAACCATTTTTGATTCGCTAAAGAACCTTTCACTGAACAGTTCCTAAAAGAACCATTTTTGGTTCCTCAAAGAACCCTTCAGCAAACTGCTATTAAATTAACCATTCTTGATTAGCTAAAGAACCTTTTACTGAACAGTTCCTAAAAGAACCATTTTTGGTTCTTCAAAGAACCCTTCAGCAAACTGTTATTAAAAGAACCATTTTTCTTAGTTTGAAGAACATTTTAAAAATCTAAAGAACCTTTCTCCACTTCTTTCTGTGAAATGTAAAGATTCCATTGATATTACAGGTTCTTCATGGAACCTTAAATACCAATAAAGAAATTTAATTTTTAAGAGTGTGTCTGAAGGGAGCATCTTCACTCTTATTGTCCCAAACAAGACAAGAAAAAGGCACCAGACTGGCCCAAAGACCCAGCTGTCTTGGCCAGTAGCCACGGATCTCTAGGGAGCGAAAGAGAGAGGGGCAGATAGAGAGCGAGAGACTACGAGAAAAGTGAGGGACTTGGGCGAAAGAGCGACAGAGACGAGGAGGGGGGGCTGCCCTGCCACAGAGCCATGCCAGGAATAGAAAGGGGTCCTTTTTCTCACATAGCGACCCCTAACCCCCACTAGACAGCAGGGATTTCACACGCATCTCTTCCACACAATTGATCCTTTCATTCCACAGCATAGACGGGCTTAGATCGAAAAGAGGGGGAGGTAGGGAAGGTATAAGTGAGACAACGGGACGAATCGTCTCACAAACAGCTTTGATAGCATCAGGTCAAATATAGACGAATGCAGACACTTTGCATGTACGGGGAGGACTATTTCGTGGCAGTTGGGCCAAATTGTCCTTAGCGCTCGCTCTACATGCTTAGAAAAGGCCATTTGGCCTTGGCAAGGGTATAGGTGTCACATAGCAGTGACAACCCGGCCACTGGGAACAGCCATCAACCTGTCCAAGTCGCTATAATGGAGAAATGTAGCACATTATACATTTAATATGCATAATGTGTCTAATGCACTACAGAGCAAGACATGTAAAGGCACATGTATATGTACACGTTTATATATATCTTTATATACACATAACATGCATAAATTATTTTATATATGTGATTTTAAAGACAAAAAAAACAGAAAAAAATTATTTGTAAATTTTATACACACACATACTGTATATATGTATATATGTGTAAGGGTAAAATTAAATCCTGCTTCTTTAAATAGTCATTGATGTAATTTCTTCTGAAACTTTCATGAGAAAGTGCGTCGCTCTGAAAAACAACAACAGTGAGAATCCAACTTGAAGCACCTATTTTTGAAAAACACTGCAAAACGGTCCAGCATATTTGATAAGACACAAAGGTTTCGAAGTTAATATCTTGAACCGACTCCAAATTCAGCTTCCTTTACTTCCTCTGTTGTTTTCTTTTCCCTTTTTTTTTTTTTTTTTTTTTGACACAGAGCCACGTCCAAATCTGATCCTCGTTTCTTCGCATCTCTTGATGAAACGCCAACAAAACAATCGCGTGCCAAGTGCGAGCTTCAGAGAATGCTAAAATTCACCTGTCAATATTCTCAGAGCCCATCACTGCATTAATTTATTCGAACATGCATTTCACAGCTTCTGGCAGTTTTAATATGGGAGGGGGGGGGGGAGGGTGGAAATATATATGCATAAAGATAAAAACAAGTAAGAAAACGAGCTCTTGGAACTGGGCATCAAACACTAGGCTCATGAAGCAGATATACATCACATTACAAAAGAGGCAAAGACACCCTCAGGCACATTTTCTACAAAAGACATTAAACATATGAACGGATATTAGAGACTTTGCTTAAGTCAAGCAGAATGTCTCTAAAAGTTAGAAACGACTTCATAACGCAACTTAAAAAAAAAAAATACCTAGACAACAAAACACAGTATATATAGTTCTAAATTTCTCCCATTGACAAATTAATTCCAACTCCATCAGGTGGGTGTGAGTCATTCAGGGCTGGTAACGTGGCCCACATTAACAGATTGAGAGTCACTGTACGCTCAGTGTGTGCCCTGAGCACCAGCCCAGCTCTGGAGGTCTGAGAAGCTGCTCCCTCGCTTCAGGGCTCGGCCTGGAAGTCCCAGAGCAGAGACGCTGAGAGAGCATGCGGTGCTCAGGAAGTTCAAGCAGACAATTTTAATCCTCCAATTTCCTCCACTCTAATCATTTCTCCGTAGTCCACGGTGGAGGCCAAATTAGAAACATCTTCCACTCCGACGTGACACACACTACCCGGACAACAGGCGGCAAAAATGGGACGTTGTGCTAAACAAAATGCCACGATAGATTTGTCAAGTGATCTTTGTGCTTTAAAGCCTTGTTGCGTCATAATAAAACCACTTCATTAAATAACCTAAAAGTAGAACTACTTTTCTAATAAAACAGATGCGAGTTGTTTTAATAAACTTTATGCCATTCTGCTTATTTCACTGCATGGTGAATCATACTGTAAGAACGCTTCTATTACTACATATAAAAATACACAATTAGTGTGTGTTCAATGATTTATCAGTATTTGATTAGGGCGCAAGCAATCAAACGTAATTTCTCATCTCTATAAAAAGTTCTAATAATCTAAATCCAATAATCGCAAAATCATGAATTATTTATTTTCCATTACATCCACTCAAGGTCGCCTTAAGACTTTAATTAACAAGCTGGACGCAATTATATCACGCTACAATTATAAGGTTCTCGTGTGAAGAGAATTAACACGGAGGACAGTGTTTTTGTCTCTCTTTTAACCTAATTTGATCTGTGACGTTAGCGCTGCGGGCGGCATACTTCGGTGGACCCTGACAGCAGCGATCATATAATGATTTTATGCCCTCAACCTATTCTTTCCGACTCTCGCCCTCACATTTTGTGCCTCTCGGGGGTGTCTGCTCACTGACAAGCAGATTAGAGAAGTGCCAATTGTATAGAGGCTAAAATCCCATTAGCCCCTCAGGTGGTAAGGGATCCCATCATTGCAGTATTAGCACACTAGTGAGTGGACATCACTCCCGATCTGGTCTGCCCCAAAAGTGAAAGCACCTCAGGAGAACAAGTGGTGTTAATTGCGGCAGGTAATGTAAAACAATATCTACATGCAATTACAGTAAATAAGATTTGAGAATGTCAGTCTTGCTGCTTTTAAACGATCCTAATTTTACGAGTAACTGCCACTGAAAAACAAAACATGATCTGACAACAGCAAAGAACTGAAAGATTACACTACGCACAAATATAAAGCTGTGTGAACTTGGATTTTAATAAAAGCTTACACATTTTAAAATAAAAGTAAACAGCGGCATATTTGTTGTCTGGATGTTTCATGCATTGAAAAAGCAGGAATGGGCAAAGAAAAAATTCTACAATTCATTTTGAAATAAAAAAAGACCTTACAGAAGCTACCATAGAGAGAATAATACTGTAATAATACTACAATAATATTGTTCTTTTATAAATATATAAAACCACCATGTAATCTAAGGACAAAATGAATTCCCAAACAAAATCAAATTAAAATATTGAATGGAATTTTTAAGTAAGATTTTTATTTAAAGAACTTTAAAGAAGAAAAACAGGGTAAGTAGAAGAGAAAATCACTGAAATTAAATTTTATTTTATACCATTGAATTTATTTGCACAAATTTGTTACATGTAAAATAGACTACTTTTAATGTATGTGTTGAAATGTAATACACCGAGTACAAATGCATGCAAAATCTTCTGATTCAAACATGGCCACATGTTGCATTACAAAAAAAACCCATTTGTACTATAACTAATGACAATTTAAAAACTCTAACCTATATTTTAAATTCTAATAAGCAAAACCATCAAATATATTTACATTTAAAATGTGATTTCAGAATTTCAAATCATATTAAACAATTTTATCTAAAGAGAGACGCTAATATTCTATTACACTTTTGCACAAAGACTAGTATATTGAGATTTCACAGTAACAAATTAATTTTAAAATGTTAATTGTTATTAAGTTGTAACACCAGCACAACATCTACTTTCTCCATTAACTTTGCAATCCAAATTAATACGATATTACAGAAAAGGGAAAAGCCATTTACGATCAACATTTAAAAATATAAACACAAAATGGAACTACTAACAACAATCTACATTTCTAAACATTTAAATCTAATTAAATAAAAACTTAAAGAGAAAAAAACCAGTGTGTACACAGTGTGTATCGCAGCAAATAATTCATACATATTACCACCCTCAAGTTCACCGAAAATGCACCGATCCCATTAAGCCCTTCACCCAGATACAAGAATCTAACATTTCTCTTCCTCTAATCTGGGCGCTCAAGTAGTTTCTCATAAAGCCGGTAAAAAAGACTCCAGTTTCTCTCTCACCAACTTTCCTCAGCAGTGTCACACAGAGAGACAAGCTTGTGTGACCCGGGTTAGAGGGGAAAAGTGGAAAGGGGGGGAGACACAATCCGACATCTAAAGTTTATGCACCCCTAACTGGGAAAGAATAAGTTACTGTCCCAGCGCTGTATTTAACAACAAAAGTTTTTTTGGACACCATGCAGGTTTGTTAAAAAAAAAAAAAAAATGCAATTATAATAATGAAGGCAATAATGCTGTTTAAGTTCAAGCCGGGCTAATGAATCAATGCCTAATGAACCCAGGACGCTCTGGAAAGCCTTTCATGTGCCCGGCTCATTTGTAACTGCCGGCCACAATAGACTATTGTGAATCCCTACCCCTCCTCATCTCGCTGCGATCTACAAACCGCTCTTTTTTTCCTCTCCCACTTTCACCTCTCTTCATTTCTGGTGAAGCGACAGTTATGTCAAAGGTTGTCTGGCCTCACTGACCACAACAAGCAAGTTAATCTGCCCCGGCACAGAGTCCGTCTTGTCCCAGAACACTTTGGAGTTTTTTTTTTCTTCTCCTCTCCATGCTTTAATTGCAGCGACGGAGTGTCATAGCCGAGGAGCACCGAGCGACCGCGCGTGGACCACAAAACCTCAGTGTAAACAAGGGATTAAAAGAATCGATGCGAAGAAACTATCTTGTTTTTCCTTCTTTGGACTCCTGCGCAAAACTTTGGAAGACTTTACGAAACCCACACGCACACACACACGCATACGCGGGACGTCTCGTTTACGGATACGGAGTGACAGCAGAAAAGTAATGAATGAATGAGAAATGCGTAAAGTGACAAAAGAGCTTTTGTTTCCATATGGATGTTTCAAAAAAAAAAAGAAAAAAAAAGTCAATTGTTCTTTGACATCTCGGACAATAAAAGAGGAGTACATTAAAGAGCAAACAAAGAAGACAAATGTGACAGGACCCACAGAGGAGCTATTAAGTGGAACGAAACTACAATAAAAAAACTAATTTCGACCAACTGGACGTGAAACTGAAGAAAGCGGAGTTTTAAAAAAAAAACAACAACACAC
Organism: Poropuntius huangchuchieni; assembly: GCA_004124795.1. Lineage (NCBI taxonomy): Eukaryota > Metazoa > Chordata > Actinopteri > Cypriniformes > Cyprinidae > Poropuntius > Poropuntius huangchuchieni. Next base: position 3,970 of record SCHK01177199.1, on the reverse strand, counting down.
ACACAAAGTGTGTTGTGTGTGCATTGGAAGAAAAAAAATGGAGGGAAGTTTTACCTAAAAAAAAAAAAAAAAAAAGGTAAAAGAAGAACAAGAAGAAGAAAAAAAGATTCATTCGCTGCCAACTTACCATCCACCAAGTCCTGGCCGAGATGTCGTAGCAGAGCTGCCATTTGATGGAGCCTTCCGAGGTTTTAGCTGCCATTACGCTGTCAGCAAGCTTCATCTGATGCTAGTGCACTCACCGGAGATAAGACACCTAATTGAGAAAACATTTGCACTGGCATGTTGGGCAACATGTAGCCCACTCCATACCATATGGAATCATGGGTAAAAAAAAAATCCTTGACAATGAACCAATCTCACGCAGACCCCGTGGCAAGGTGAGCGGCAGTCATCTGCTCACAGAGCGAGCTGTCCTTAAAAAAATACACCACAATGATGAGCCCTTTTTTTCCACATCACTGAGTGCCTGAGGTCCTTTTTTCTCCTTAATTAGGGCTCGCGCTGCTTCATCACCACCACCGCCATCACCATCATCATCATCACTATCACAATTTACTTGACTTAGGTCTGCTCAAGATCTTTTTCTCCTTCATTCACTAGTTTTTTTATTTTTTTGGAGGAGTGGAGAGATTTAATAGGACAGAGTCAGGTTGCGGGAGTTAAAGGAACGGACTGATGCGCCACAGGCTATTAGCCTGAAATTCTGCTGGACAGATGGAACTACTTAAAGACTATCATGCAATGTTTTGTTTTGGACTTCATCCCCCTGAGCCGGAAAAGGTTGGGGCAAATTTATTTTTGAATCGTAGAGCGCACCAACAATTGATAGCTCTGCTTTTATTATGTTGAAATGATATTACTTTAAAGTTAAGGCACTGACCATCTCAATGCCATTTACGGCTTCTATAGTACTTTTACAATAAAACACTATAAAGTTATTTTACAAGGAATTTTTTTTTTTTATATAATTGACTTATATATAAATGAAATGTGTTTTTTTCTGCTAAGCTCAGAAGTGATATACGTAGCGACCGAGGTTATGAGAGGTCTGGGTGCTTCAGGTTCCTAAGTAAGGGGAATACCTGAGATATGGGCGAGAGAGAGGGAGAGACTAACCATCAAACAGTTCTCCCATTGTGACGATGGCTGAGGAATGTGATTTAGCCGGAGATATTGGGAACATTGTTGGGAAAGGAGAAGTGGAGCACCACAGGTAACTCTTATCTGAAGGTCTCAGTCACTAATCGCAAAAGTGAGCGGCAAACCTATGAGCAGATAAAAAAAAAAAGAAAAAAAGAAAAAAGTGATTAAATTTTCTCTACTTATTGGAATAATACACTAAAAACACACCTCTTCAAAATGTGTTAAGCTTGAACACAAGATAGACACACAAAAGATCACTGACATTTATAAAAGTCAACATTAGAAATTTTAATCAAATATATATTTTACTATTATTATTACACATTTAAGTGTAAGTTCTTCTATTTTAAGTTAACTTTCTGAGTCAAAATAAAACTCGTGGCCCGCCGCAGTAATGCCGGGCTCGGTGAGAAATGACGGCAGATAATCTTGCGAACAGAACGGCAGGGGTCTGGACACTAGCCCTGATTGGGAGCCGTGCCATACGGCCAGCAAGCACTGTTTACTATATACATCTCACAGGTCATCAGGGTCCACACACAGCCGAAGAATGGGCTAACATTGCACAGGAATGCAATTACAGCCCTCTCGCTATGGAAGCTTGGAGGGTAATCATTTCAACAATGCTGTCTATTTAAGTGGTATTGCTTCTGAACAGTTTTGTGGATCCAAACTGCATATAAATGAGGAGAGATGCATTTAAATGAAGAGCGTGTTGGATCAAACCTATTAGAGTAGTAAGCATATATAAATACGTTATTTACCAGCTAAAAAACTAATTTGTCTTATAAATAAAAACATTTTTTAGACATCACATTCAAAACATCTTTTAAAGAATGACTTTTAAAAATAATTATGAAAATAAAATTGACACCTTCTCTAATGTGCACATAAATAATTTTGACAAAAAGAACACATGATGATTGTTGGTATCAATCTCATGTTCCTCTGTTGCCCAGTAGAAGGCACTCTTGCACTGATCTGACCTGCTTTGATTAAACTTGCTCTCGAGTTTCACATGCAACACTTTATAGTGACATATTATAGTATAATCTTACCTTAATAAACTTTCTCCTGATGAGGAAAATGTATAGACTTTAACATATAGCTGCTCCCGTTCCCTAAACAAAAAAGAAAGAAATGCATTTAAGTAGGTTTAATAAACAATTCATATCAAATACTGTGGATAGGCGTTTAGACATTCTAATCACTGATATCTCATAACATCATTAGCTATAATTATTAGATTTTTAAACACTTAGTCTCAATACATTAAAAAAATACATAAGCTCTCTTTTATTTTTTGGATTTAAGACTTGTCTGCTTTCATATAGTGGTTAAAAAGTCTATTTCAATCAATGTGAAAAATCAAAAAAGTAACCACATGTGCATGTATGGTATTTTCTTGCTAACCTTATTTTACTTCAAACGCCCCAAAACATGATTGCCTACATCTGTTTTACTTTTTTTCTTTCATCTGGCACAAGTTTTGCAATGGAAAAGTACTCTGCCACCTAGCAATGCCCAAACCTTCACATCCAGTTATTCTATATTACTGGAAACTTAACAGATCAAAGACAGGTCTGAAATTTACAAGGTATGGATCTAAAGTGTACAAGTGGCGAAATGAAGACCTGTTTTACGGCAAATTCAGAAAACACCAGCTGGAAGCCTGCAAACCTTGAACGACATGCTCGTGAAACCACACTGTGCTTAAGTTAATAACGGTTTTTAAATTGCTGATATGATAAATAAACACAAATAGATGTATATCTGTTAAAAGGGGTGAAACTCTGGAATAACCATGACAAGGAATTAACGGTTTAAATAATACATTTTAAAAAGAAATTTTGAGTTATATATTTGTTTATGAAATCCTGAAACAACTGTATTAATTTATGAAAGGTGTGAAGTTCTTATTAAGTAGTGGAAGTTATGCTTATTAGGTAAAATAAGCTAACACTTCAGAGTAAACCTTTTTCAGTGTATATGTAAAATTACATAGAATTATTATGAAATTGTAGTTTCAGAAAAAAACTCAGTGATGTCTCATAACGTTCTCAAAGATCTCAATATGAACTTAAAAATGTCTTTCTGTACAGTTTTATTTGTCTGTTTTTATCTATCCTAAAGAATTTTAGGAGAAAGTTGATACTTAACCGAAACTATAACCTGAGCTATGAAAGAGCAATAATATGATGTTAATAATTTTAAACATGATATTTGTTGCATTTAAGTCGTGATGAATTGGAAGAAGCGACTGTTGTTTTCTTCTATACAAGTTAAAGAAAAAAATCTAGAGTTGAGTCATCGTTCTAATTGTTTTATAGTTGGATGGAGGCAGATCTGAAACTTGCAACTGACTTGAAAGAAAAGGTTTTTTTTTAAAGCAGACAAAATGACATGAGAAGTCCGGTGAAGTTTG
>SCHK01177056.1:0-13146 GCA_004124795.1 Poropuntius huangchuchieni | reverse complement strand
AATACATACCATTAATATGACAGTAGCATATTAAGCTATTAAGCCTTAATTGAGCTGTGATTATACTATCATTTTAATATACTGAATATAGAACCTTAGTTAATCCTAAAATGTAAAAGGAAAGGCTTTAATTCCCACACAAGGTAAAACTTCCTATCTCAAGGCAAATATTTTATTTTTTGTTATTAAAGCCAGTCAGTGCTTAGGGCACCAAAACAAAAGGATACAATATAAGGTAATTCAGTTTTCGAATGAGAGATAGCCTGAGTCTGATCTCTATATTTCAGTCTGGCACCCTGAATGCAATAATATCACAACATAGTGTTGTTTAAGTTGATCTGATAGTTATCTGGCATGTTTTCCTGTCTCCTGCATCTCCTCTTCTGCATGCCCTTCTTTCACAGACAGTTTAGGAGTTGTTTTTAATGAGCTCCCATGACTAGCCTCTATAATCACTGTAAATCAGTTCAAAGGCTTGACTACACAGGGGCCAGATTAAGTAGAGTACAGGAAGAGATTTATCTGTGCCTACAGCCAGTGAGTCATGCCTCTTGCTACCCTTATAAAAAAAGTGTGAATGAGAGGAAAAGAGAGACGAAGACAGTAAAGAACTGTTTACACCTGGTACTGACACGCAACTGGATTTTGAGGGAAAAATAAAATAGACGAAATAGATTATGTTGAGAAAGCACGAAAAGTGAAAACTAGTCTAAGACCGGTTTCAAGTGTGATTGGCATGTGAGCAGCGCATATTTTTTTGCATGCATGTTAACAAATGAGTGCATTCATAACGGGAGAAGAAGCAACGCATGAGTATCAAGCAGGAGCATCGTGTGAGCAGCAGAGAAGCGATGGTTTTGGTGTCGAGTCTATTTTGATGCGCTGATCACACTCAATTAAAGTGATAGCACACTTTTGATGGACAAAATAAATATGATGTGCTAAACATGCACAGAATAAGCATGTATAGTGTGTTTTAAAATGAATTGGAGTATGTCAGAGAAAAATTAAAAATCACAAATATGTATAGAAGACAACCATTTAAACTTGTTATTAATTTAGTTTTGGGTGAAAGTATAAACAGCATGTTCTATATCGATGTATGACTGAAACAACATAATCGGAGCTGTTTTCTTGATTGTGTTTGCTGTTTACTACTTACATGCGAATCCCAATGTTTACATGTGAATCCCCATGTTAACAAACTTTAAAGACTATCAAGTTGAACGAATGTAGGGTGACCATACGTACTCTTTTCCCCAGACATGTCCTCTTTTCGGATCTAAAAAAAATGCATCCAGCTGGGATTTCTAATAAAAGTCTGGGATTCGGCTTTTGCTTTCTACAGTCGCCATTCATTATGTGCGTTTTTGTATTAAGTGTTTTGTATTATGATCAGTTAAATCGGACTCCTGCAGCTCGTGTTGGATGCAGGGTTGCCAAGTCTCCATTTTTTTCCATGGAATTGGGCTACTGTTGCCATGGGTTGATTCCCCCCTCTTGGGTTAAAAGTTTAAAATATTGCATAAATTACGTCTGACTGAAATGCTTGTAACTGTCTGCATCTGGCTCCCACTGTTCTCTTTTTGGAAAACTGAAATATGGTCACCCTAATAAATGACCAACTTCTAAAAACAAATTTATAGTTGTCTTTGTAAGAAATATGTAGCTTTGGAGCTGCTGCTGTGACGCTGTGCAAATGTTTCCAGTGTGAATACTTTCTGCAGCTGTAGCGACGATGTAGTTTCACTGACGTGAAACCAGCATAAACGTTCGCCAGACATTTCACAAAAATATATTCTAATTGTATTAATTTTGGATGTTGGTTGCAAACATAGGATGATCACAGGGTGAAGCCTGCTTAAGCAAGACTTCTTAATTAGCTTAAACGGTACTGTTGATGGACACTACAGTATTAGCACAATTTATCTTTATGCTAGGCATTTAAAAGCAGCATCCAAGTAAGAAATATCTTCTTATTACAGCTATAGAAGTTAGTAAGTGATTTTCTGTTTTTATTTTATTGTTTTGGTCATATTAACAGCATAGTCAGCAGTACGAGCACTGTACTGTATATTACCCTGCTCTCACTTAATACACAGATCTAATATAAACATGCCATTTCTTTCCCAGCTGTTTACCTTCAAAGACATAACCGACTGTATTTATGTAACTTATGTGTGTTTTTGACCTAAACTTGTGTGTATTTGACAGTTTAAGTGCAATACGACATGAAAGAGAACTTAGTTTAGTATTCACATGCTGTGTGACAGCCTCTTTCTGTGCATGTGCTTCGAATTTTAATCAATACTTCTTTCATTAATCAACTTCTCCACAAAGTCCATTAGGTACCTGTACAGTTTTGAATCCAAGAACGACTCTAAACCAGAATGATTTCAAGCTTCTGAACTTACTTGTACATATTTGTAGCTGGAACTCTCCACATCTGAACCCCTCTGAGATGGCCCTCCTTCCCCACAACCACACTGACGTTGCTGTTGCGGTAGGCACTGTCACACTGGGCTTGAGTCGGGCCTAGAGGTCCACTTGCTCCACAGGAGGTAAACCACCATGTCATTAGGGAAGCCTCTGAAAATAAAAGACCCTGGTTTTGTTTTTGTAATGTTTTTACAACTTTTGGTTTTGCCGTCACAGGAATAAATTGCATTTAAAAAATTTTAAAATAGAAAACAGTTCTTTAAAATCGTAATAATATTTCACAATATTACAGTTTGTTGCAGCCTTGGTGAACATACCAGACATCTTACAAGCTTACTTTTTTTTTAACAGTAGTGTATTTGTGTAATGCACAGGAAATAAACCGTACCTGATGCCGAGGGTTCTGGGAGAGGGCTGAAGGAGTCTAAATCATACAGTAGTCCTTGTCCAAGAAGCAGTTCATTTAGTTCTTATAAACCAGATGTGGAAAAAAAACAAGGAACAAAAATGAAAGTATGACACTTAGAATCAAATAACTCTTTTTTTGAACTTTTTGCTATTTTTTACTTTTGGTTGACTAGACTAGAATTGTATTTGATGCTGGTGTCACGAAAAAAAACAAACAAAAAAAACATTTTAACCAGCTTATTCAGCAGGACTTTCTTGGTCAACCATCTCCACTAGGACAATAATGTTGATATAGTTGATTCTTGCTAGTCTACCAGCACAAGCCAGGATAAACCAGCCTGGACCATTATGGGTATATTTGCTGGTCTAAACTGATTCTTTCAACAGGGTTGAAATACTGCCTTTTATTGGATAAGATTTAAAGGTGTTGAGGGACCAGAGACATAGGGACCTGTGATAAAGATATTATAACAGCAAGAGGAGGACTAAACAGAAAGCTTAAGATGATATTTAGTGAACAGATGGCTCAGGAATTTCTCAAAATCACAAATTCTGGGAAATGAAGTTAACGAGTATACTAAATCTTGACTTTCACAAGTCTTGAATGTCAATTAACGGGCTCGTCAATTCCTGCGGTCAACCGTGTCATGGCAAGAAACCTGATTATGAAGATCTGTAAATGCTTGTTAGAAAAGCAAAAAGACTATTGTTGGCATTTTTATGACATTTGCGGATTTTGAGATAGGAGGTCCTCTTATCGCTCTCTCTGTTCCTTCAAAACTAATCAAGCAGAATCTATATCAACTGCGTGATGATAACCATCTCCCTCTGCTAGCTGGAGACAGCGGTTAGACATAATGTGTGTGCATCACATCTTAAATTCTCTGTCTGTCTTACTAAATTCTAAAAATTTCTTGAAAACACCCATCTTTGAGTGCTTGGATGCAATCGTGAGTAATGTGGTGTGGTCAGTAAACTTTTGCACCAGGGATGAACAGATGAACCATTATTCTTCGAGAGTGTTGAGTGTTTTTTGTGCCAACTTGTGTGTACATGTGTGAGGCAGAAAGGTTACCTGTTTTAAAACATGCTCCACTTAATGAAATGTCATCCAGTGCAATGTCAGCTTTAGATCCAGAAGTCCAGAAGGCCTGCACTTTAAGATGGAAGCTGTTCTCAAAACAAATTACAAATGATTTTATAATAAGAGCAAAGGTGAAATCAGATTTATTAATGTAAATGTAGACATTTAATTAAATAATATCTCGAGTGCAGGTCAACAATTCCACTCTAAGCAGGGTAAGAAGTTCTTCTGGGTAAGATGCCTCCTCCTAACTTTAATTAGATTTTTTTTTTTACTTTACTGTTGTTTTAAGATACTCTTTGTCGGGGATTCCCATCTACTTAGTAAATGTTTTATTTTGAAAAGTGTGTCTAAACACCGCCTCCGCAGAAGACAATCAATGCCTCCTTTTACATTCCGGCCTGTTTAGCCCCGCCCACCAATTCACGCAAGTAGTACGTAAATGACAAGAGCGACAAATGCAGGTCTACACAGAAACCCAACGATAAACTTGATTTTTTTTTTTAGTAACTATATTCATTACGTGATCACTGTTGCTTTGTTATTATAGATCGTTTGATATGTACTGAATATTTATACGTTTTTAACCTAAATCACAGTGAAGAATGTACGTCAAACATGCACAATTATTAGCCAATCATAGCAGTGGGCGTTTACTTCTGACTCTACATCATGCCAATTCAAACAGAGTGTTCTGATGAAGGGGGTTAAAACAGGACAGAAAACAGCCTATTACTTTTAAATTACGATGTTTGGTAACACTTTATTTTAAAGTGTCATTATACAGAGTAATTACCTAATTAAGTACTTAGTAGTAACCGTTGTACTTACATGAAATAAAATGTACTTATCATGTAACTAAGTTATGGAACAGCCTGTAATTACAGTTTGTAATTATGTAGATGTAATAGGCAGCTACTGTTACACATATGTAACAGACCGAATCTGTTACACAGCTACTTGTACACTTAAGTACAATGCTGATACACTTTATTTTAAGTAGCATATGCCTGTGTAATATTCTGTAATTTTAATGTAATTAGAAAGGTTTTACATGTATTTAAGCTGTGCACTGGTGGGTTAAATCAAACTAAGATGCAGCTGGATAAGGTGTACAGTATAGATAGACATGAAGTACACTTAAGTACAATCTTGATACACTTTACTTTAAGTAGTTTATGTCTGTGTACTTACATTTATAATTACGTTGTATAAAGTCTGCAACAGTAGCTGCCTTTTACATCTACATAATTACAAACTGTAAGTACTGTTCAGGCTGTTCTATAACTTAGTTACATGGTAAGTACATTTTATTTCATGTAAGTACAACGGCTAATAGTATTAGTATTTAACTAGGTAATTACTCTGTATTCTGGACACTGTATTCATGTTTTTTTTATGTAAAAATGGCATTATTATAAGTGGATGTGAGAGAACAGTATGAAATAAAAAACAAAGGCAGTTCATGACCTCTTTAATTTCCTTTCCAGTTCCCCCACGAATTGTGAACCTGAGTTTGTAACTAAACTCATATTTGATCTCGGAATTTTACATTAATACACTTAAAAAATAAAAAGAAAAGTCTTAAAATTAAATTATTAGATTATGATTCTATGAAAATCATATGACAGCTGAGATAAGATGCCCCTAATGGTTCCTTTTCGCCATCCTTTTAACCCCGTAGTGGGACAGGACTCCCTTTATACTATATTTCATCTTGGGGACTAATATAAGTATTTTTCTATCTGTTTACCCATCCATCTAATCATCTTACCCTTTTAAGATCTCTGTAATCGGCAGAGCGATCTCTTGCCAAGCGTCCTTCCAGTGTCCAGATCTCTCCCAAATCAGTGGAGAAGCTGACATCCCGTCCTCCACCACTGACAGGAGCACCGTTCCATTGAAATCCCCGCACAGGTACAGAGAGAACTGCAACTACACAGAAAAATTAGCAGTTGAGCGACTGCTACAAGACCAGATGTCCCAGAATAATATCTTATTCATGGACAATCAAGTGTAAAATTGAAACTTTGGCTGCATGTGCTGTTACTCTGTGTAAGCTATTTGTAGATAAGCTGTAGAGATGTGTCCTCATTTTTCACGGACAATTAACTTGAAATCTGCCCATAAAGTCTCAAAATCCAAATCCTGTGGCATAGGCAAACCACTATTTTATGTGAACAGTCACACATACACTTCTACTCATATTTAATAAGTTGCTTTCAGCAAGGACGCATTTCAATGACTTATAATATTACAAAAGATTTATACTTTATATAAATGCTAAAGACTGAAGTAAACATATTAAAATGGAAAACAGATATTTTGAATTGTAATAATGTTTCACTATATTGCTAGTTTTACTCTGTTTTAGATCAAGTAAACGTAGCGTTGGTGAGTATAAGAGACTTCTTTCAAACACATTTAAAAAAAAAAATCTTACAGACTCTTAAAAAATCATAGTCTTTTACTGTTAACATCAACTCTTACCTGACAGTCCTGATTAGACACAGTTGAAGGGAGAGCTGGGCTTTGAACCAACGCCTCACTTTCATCACCACGACCTCTGACCTTTAAGAAAAGAAAGTGCCCTGAGGCGAGAAAGTATCAGTACTCTATAAAGTGCTCAGATATGCTTACAAGACAAAAAACTTAATAGGCGAGGCAGGAAAACATCTTCAAAATGGGCTTTTAAAGTCTCCCAACACAGTGCAGACAATTTTATAAAAAAGGCACAGTTTCTCACACACAAAAAACAGTTTATGTCTTTTTAAAAAAAGTTGGAATACAAGTCATAAAATGGACTTGGACACCTGTACTGTGAATCTGTGATTTAGTCTTGCATCATTTTACAAGTACATCACACTATAATACTCCTACAGCCTGTAAATCATTATAAATACTCCTCCCAAGGATGACATTTCGATTATGTTAATATCACAGGTGCCATTAACACATCATATAAATACTTCTCCTTCAAATATTTTTGATTCCCATGTCATAAAAAATCCCACTGGTGACATTTATAACTAAAAGGATTGTGAAGAGACAGTTTTAAAGATGGTATTTTATACACATGGGTCTTCTATATGTCTCTGTCTCAAAGCGATTGTATTAATAGTTTGAGAATACAACAGTTTTGCCAAAAAAACAAAAAAAAACAAGTCTATGTGCAAACATAGAAAGCAAAGCATCTAAATTCACATAAAAGTTCAACTACCTCACCTAGCATCTCTCTAAAATTGGACTGTTTGCTCAAAACTATGTTTTTTATTTATTTTTCTTTGTTCTGTGAAACATTATTATCTGTGTGATAACATATATTTTTGCCACTTTATGTACCTTAAACGGTTAAATGCACATGCTTGTATACTTCTTTGCAAGTATCCTTGTAAACACAGTAATTTAGGTCGTAAGTGAAAGCAAACAGCTGAGAAAGAAAACATATGTGTAACAGCATATTGGATCTGGGCAGCTCTTAAAATGACAGCAGTCTAATATTCCGGCCTTATTAAGGCAAAAATAACTATATCATGATATATATCGTTACTGTGAAATAAAATAACTAAGTTCATGATATAAGATCTTGGTCATAAAAATTGGGTCACCTCTAATTTTGAAAAAAAACGTACTGACCCCAAATGTTCTGAACGGTAGTGTCTTGTCTGTTGGCAAGTTTTTTGTTTATATAATCGTGCAATAAATGTAACAATATTTCAACATTTGGACGTCTTGAGAATGGAAACTCTGATACAATGACTGAAAGAAGATGTGGTTTCACATTTACCTTGAGTGTTCTGCAGAGCTGTGCCCAGTAGATCTGTGTCTTCATTCAGCTGTTGTCCACTAACTAGTCTCCAAGAGGACTGTGAACCAGCCACTGACCATCCACAGGAGCCCAACTCAAATGAACAGTATGAGCCCAAAGGTAAGGAGTCTGCAAAGACATTAAGAAAATTATGAATCATCTAATAAATATCTAACCATAAAATAGAACTGACTGTGTCTGCAAACATTATCAGAGCTTTAAAAGCTCATCAGGGAAAAATTAAATTTCCTCCTTCCATTTATCCATTAAAGTCCACTAAAATGTAGGCCTAGTTATCATGATACCTAAATCAACAAAGCTGGTAGTGTAGTTTGTTTTGCCAGTTTTTTCAATTCAGTTTCAAGTCCAGGTATTAAAAAAGTATTCAAGTATTACATGATTCCAATGTCATTTACTTCCAATAATAAACAAACCAGTTTTGTTACCATGGTATAAGGATAATATATAAGGATTGTATAAGGATTGTTTTCCAGACCCCAATTAAATTTCTTGGTGGAAATACCAATTTCCTCCTGTACAGATATGTTGTGTAGTGGCACATTAAGTATTTTAATGGCACACAAATTATTTTTAGTTTGTAATGACAAGAGCTGAGGACAAATTAAACATTTTATAGCTGTCTAAAATATATGGTTTAAACAGAGATGAATCACCATGAGGCAAACTGCGCCCTAATTAGCTTTACACTTTAAATATTTCATACCTAAAATGACAGCTGATATGACAAGACTCCAACTAACGTGTGCTAATATGGTCTCTGGATATTAGGCATAGGCTAGGACAGATTTAACTGACTGACAGATTCATTATACAGAGGACATGTTTTATAAAGTCATGGACGTAATTAACAAGCTTAAACATAGTGGGAGTTACTTTTATCATCTTCATTAGGATGCTGTCAGAGTTATTTATCATATGAAACTCTTCACATAATGTCAAAAGAAGTTCCCACGTGTCTATATCAGAGGAAAGAATAAAAAGTCTTGGTCTACAATTCAAGACAAGGCTAGAATGCTCCTACATACTTCTACATTACTTTTGCCAACTATGTATAAATGAGCATCATTTTATTTATAAAATATACACACTTCCATATAAAAGTAAACTAAGTCAGCATTTATTTGAGCACAAATACAAGAAAAACAGTAATCAAAAATATTGTTTAATGCTTGTCTATTTTACAGTGTTTTATATTTTAATATATTTTAAAAATTAATTTACTCCTGTAATGGCAAAGCTGAATTTTCAGCATCACTACGCCAGTCTTCATAGTCCTTGAAGACATGATCCATCAAAAATCATTCTGATATGCTGATTTGCTACTCAAGAAACATTTTGTTTTATCAGTGTTGATATGACAGCAATATATACCAACATGAATTATGAAAAGTGCTAAACAAATAAGCTAAATTTAACTGAATTCAATTGTAAATAATTAATCAAATGCTGTTTAATGCCGTTTAAATTATTCATCATCACATAATTGTTACAGGCTATTTTAATGTTGAAATGTTGAGTAGCTAATCACTTTTCTCAGGTTCTTTTGTTAATTACATAATAATTACCAGAAAGTTTATGCAATGTATGTAGTAAACAAATCTTCAATATATTTTAACAGACTGCCTGTAAATATGGATTTCTTCTCACCTTTTTTATCTAACCGGATTATACTGTAGGTGCTGTGTGCCAAATATTACCATCTCCAAAGTTCTTTGTAAACAGACAATAATTATAATTCACCTAAGCATAGTATAAATGTTAAGGGAGATTAAATAAATCAATAAATATGCAAATAGTTTTCCTAGAGGAAAGCAAACACTCATGCATTTCAGGCGTTTTATGCAGCTCTTTACTCAGTGAAAAACTTTGACAGAGCAGGTTTGCTAATCCAACGCCTCCAGTGAAAGGATTAGAAATTTATCATGGCCTTAAGATTTAATACAGCTAATGTGAGTGACACACAGCCAGCCAGTTACTCAGCGGCACCCTCTTATATCGCCCTGTCACACTGCTGTTCATACTTTAATTGAACACTCTCAACGAAATGCAAATTGGCAAGAATGATCTCACAAATCTTACGGATTTATAGCTTAAAGGCCACCTTTCAAAGAAATGTTTCGATTATCATAAACTGAATTAATGGATTGGTGAGACGCAGCCTGGTCTCTACATTTAAAATAACAAAATACTGTCTTTTTTAAAGAAAGCTCCACATAAACTTCATGTTCTGATGTGCGCAATTGCATTAAACTTTGAAAAGGGATCAGATTTTCAGTGTGTAGCTCACAGCTACTGACAGACTGATAAACAGAAACTATGCATCTTATAAAATATTTAAAATCTGTAATTTCACTCACTGCATATTAAGCCCTCATCTTCCCCTTGTGGACAGTCAGTATGAAAATCACACACTCTTCGTTTCTCAATGCAGCCACCAGAATTACACTGAAGTGATGAGTATTTCTCACAGTCTGAACCCAAATCCAAATAATCATCACCTGTAAAAAAAGAAAACACAGAAAACTATAAAGATCTTGTGCCACATAAAGATAGAAGAATAATATTTAGTGCATTCATTTAATATAGAATATTAAAATACGCAAATTAAAGGGTTTCCATTTCATTGTGATCAAGTTGAAATGCTCTGCAGATTCAAGTACAGAAATACATACAGTAACCCCAAAACACATTTGAGTTAGATAATATTTGAGAATAATTAATAAGCCGTTACCCATGACACAATCCTTCAGCTCAAGTGAATCAAAAGCCAGAAATCCGACTTCATGGCTGCTACAGGAAGAGTATTGCACTGTCACATGGAAAGACTCATCTAACTGGCCAATCACAGCCTCCAGCACCTCCCACTGTGGCCTGAGACAAAAAAAAAAAATGCTTTTAACAATCATTTCAATTTGCAAGGATGCAATAAAAAAGGCACAAGTTCGAAATCATCTGTGCATCTACTGAAAAAGTTGCAGATTAAACCTTTTAATGGCTAAATATCCTCTTTAACGTTCAGAGGACAGAATCAACCACACATTTTATAGAAAAGTAAGACTACGTTCAGAAGCATATACTATAATATAGCACATATTTGATTCCACGTATCACCATGTTTCAAGGTCACATTTTTCCAGAACATTTGTATAATCAAGAAAAAACATTCATAAAAGATTAAAAAAGGGAACTCTTTGAACATTTATGGATCTTTTGGAAATTACATTTTCATGACTTAATGGGAATGTTAGGTTCTTAGAATATTATAATACGGGTTAACACAATCTTGTCTTTAACACAATGTCAGTTCNATGGGAATGTTAGGTTCTTAGAATATTATAATACGGGTTAAAGATACATATCCATATTACATTGTGTCTTTAACTCAGAAGTACGTGAATATCGAGCTAAATAACTAGAGAGAAGCTAGCTTCATGGCACTCACATTACAATACATGTCATTAAAAAAATTCATACATGAATCTCTCAGATACATGTGAGAGTGCTTCATTAGATGTACGGGAGCTTAAGTACAGTGGAAAGCTAATGCATTCTGTACTAAACATAGATCTCTGAGTTGGACGGTATTATTAAGTATATGCCTGATTTGTATAATACACCACACTCCATGGCGTAACCTCTATTAGGCTCAGATCCATATAGCCAAATGCAGAAAGTAAAAGTATATTAGCTACGCCGCGACCGTACAGGCTCATTCCAAATTGCATTGCATCACCATCTATTCCTAGCTCTCTGTCAGAACCAATTACGCCAAAAGAAACATCAGGTCCTACTTTTAGAAACAAAATGCTTTCATCCATCTTCTGCGTGATGTGTCCAGCATAAGAAAATCAATACCAACTTCATCTCCATAACAAAAGTCTTTTGGCTGGCATTCGTTTCTTGTGGGTACAGTCAGAATGCTGCTTTATACTATTCTGTGTAAAAGTAAAGTGCATATGTCATTGCTCTTTTATTTACTTTCAAATTAGGCGCTGAAAATGTATGTTCTCATTTTATGATCTGTCAATCAGATCAGTCATGACATCACCAATAGATATTGCCATTAGATATTTAGATATTGCTGTGTGATATATATACTCTGTAAAAACACAGAAGCATCCATTTTCAGGGTACTGTATTTTAAAGATAATTATGTAAAATCCAAATATGTTTTACAGATGAAAAAGCTTTAAACAAAATTTTTTCATACTTGTTCAATTAACTAAAAACATGTTCATGCATACATCTATGGAGCAGTCCATAAGACAGGTTTAGCGGCAGCATACAACTTATAACAACTTTGAATATATATACAGCTGTGGCCAAAAGTTGTGAGAATGACACAAATATTAATTTTCACAAAGTCTGCTGCTTCAGTGTTTTTAGGTCTTTTTTTCAGATGTTATACTAAAGTATAATTATATGTATTTCATAAGTGTCAAAGGCTTTTATTGACAATTACATTAGGTTTATGCAAAGACTCCAAAGACTGAGGTCTGGGGAGTTTCCTGTCCTGCCTCGATCCATTTAGTTATCGCTTTTGCCTTATGGCAAGGTGCTCCATCATGTTGGAAAAGGCATTGTTCATCATTAAACTGTTCTTGGATGATTGGGAGAAATTGCTCTTGGAGAATGTTTTTGTGTCACTTTCAAAACTTTTGTCTCCTAAAGTTGATTTAGCTGCGGGATCAGGGCACCACCAGTGCAGAGCTTGCTCAGGAATGGCAGCAGGCAGGTGTGAGTGCATCGGCATGCAACGTGAGGCGAGGACTTTTGGAGGAAAAAAATCACAGACAGATTGATATTATGGAAAAGGTACAGGAAATGGACTTCTGAGGACTGGGGTAAAGTCATTTTCTCTGATGAATCCCCTTTCCGATTGTTTGGGGCATCCAGAAAAAAGCTTGTCCACAGAAGAAGAGGTGAGCACTACCATCAGTCCTGTGTCATGCAAAAGTAAAGCATCCTGAAAGCATTCATGTGTGTGGTTGCTTCTCAGCCAAGGGAGTGGGCTCACTCAAAATGTTGCCTAAGAACACAGCCATGAATAAAGAATGGTACAAAAACAACCTCTGAGAACAACTTCTCCCAATCACCAAAGAACAGTTTGGTGGTAAACAATGCCTTTTCCAGCATGAAGGAACAACTTGCCATAAGGCAAAAATGATAACTAAGTGGCTCGGGAAACAAAACATTGAAATTTTGGGTCCATGGCCAGGAAACTCCCCAGACCTTAATCCAACTGAGAACGTGTTGTCAGTCCTCAAGAGGCGGGTGGACAAACAAAAACCCACAAATTGTGACAAACTCCAAGCATAGATTACACAACAATAGGCTGCCATCAGTTAGGATGTGGCCCAGAAGTTGATTGACAGCATGCCAGGGT
>SCHK01176775.1:0-12048 GCA_004124795.1 Poropuntius huangchuchieni | reverse complement strand
TAAAATATGTCAGTGCCATTGTTTTGTCTCAAGATGCACACTAGTAATGTTTTTTTAGTAAGGCATTTTAATAGAAACTGTTTAAAAACCTTAAGTCCTAGTCCTGGCTTAAGTTAAGCCTTGTCTGTAAAACTGGGCCTATATGTTTAGATTTTTTATATTTTGTTGAATGTTTTTATAGATGGATCCATTTTATGACATATAATTTATAAGTACATAATAGTATAATACAGTATATAATATATAATTAATATCATAAATATCATACATAAATTATATGATATCATACATAAATTGCATTTTGATGGATGGATGTGTAGATAGATAGATAGATAGATAGATAGATAGATATAGTAAATACATCAATTCCAAAAATATGTTAATTATATAATTTATGTATTTATTATATATTAAAGATTAACTATAGTCACCACCGTGATGCTTGTGTGTGGTTGTAAGTCTACAAATCACTAATGGGCTAATGATTGTTTCCAAACAGGTTTTCCACACTCTTCTACTTCCCTT
This sequence comes from Poropuntius huangchuchieni, assembly GCA_004124795.1. Taxonomy (NCBI): domain Eukaryota; kingdom Metazoa; phylum Chordata; class Actinopteri; order Cypriniformes; family Cyprinidae; genus Poropuntius; species Poropuntius huangchuchieni. Next base: position 11,523 of record SCHK01176775.1, on the reverse strand, counting down.
TCAGTCAGAACAGCTCAAATAAACAGAGTTTTGAAAATGTCCCAGAGACTTTTGTCTCTTTTGACTGTGTGTTTGTGAGAATTTGCCCCTCATGGTCACCTCTAGCTCTGTGTGACTCTGTGTGCGTGTGTGAAGTGGCAGGAGATCTCGTGTACAGTCTTTGCCCTGCGCTCTCCTCTGATTTTCTCCACATTGTAATTGCATTATCCCCTTTTTTATGCAGAATTGTTCTCTGGGGACTAATTGATGGAGACATGTTTAATTCATCAATCATTAGCATCAAATTTGACAATTAGTGATGATTGTTGAATTCTTGATGGAGATGAGGCATGGTTAGGGGCTTATTTTGTCTTTTTTTTTTTTTTTTCGTACCAGCCAAGACAGAGAGAACAAAATAAAATCATAAATAACAAGAGTGTGACATTATGTCCTTAAGGAGTTGTTTTGGAGCAAGGGAATATTGGACTGTCGTTTTGTTTAGTCGATTTTGAGACATCTCCGCCTTAGATCAGAATTACTTTTCATCAAACATGTCAAAGATTTTCTGACTAAATGGCTAATAGACTTCAGATGACTGTGTATCCAGCTGTTTGCATGATAGAACTAGTTATTTTATATATTATAATATTATTTTATATTATTGTATTATTATATTAGTGTGTTATTTTTATAACTAGTTCTAAACTAGCTCTATCATGCAAACAGGGAGATATAGATATATATTTGTATGTTTGCATGTAAGTGGATATATATACAGTATATAAAAATATTTTAAAATATTATATTATAATTTAGGCAGATAATAAATATATTTAAATGTAAATTATATGCTAATAATTTATTTAGCATTTATTAAATGTATTATAATTTTATATTTATCTAGTGTTAAATCATTGCTGAATATATTTTATTTCTTTATATATATTATATTATAAGTATATAAAAATTGATAATACATTTATTAGAATTAGAATATTATACTATATAGTAAATGCACTTACTTAAATGCAATTAGCATTTAAAACATTAACAATTTTTTAGATTACATATCTATATTTTAGTCTGCAGAGTCTTCATAATCAGTTAGTGGGTTATAACACATTGCTGCAGGTTTTTATGAGCATTAAAGCAACATCATTGATACTCCAATGGGTTTATTAACACAGTTCATATGCAATTTGCTCCGAAGCAATAATTACTTCTACTGCAGGATGCCAATATCGTACGGCATTGATCCGAGTAATAGCGACATCTTATTTAATTCATTGGTGAGGGATCTAGTCAGGGGCAATATTATGACAGAATTAATAAAATCTTTTCTTCAACAATACTGGTGTGATTACATGTCTCCGAACAGACAAATATAAGAATAACCCTCTATTCTTTCAATTACTCACGAATTACTACTGATTGTGTCAAGGCGCTTTTTGCCAGGCGCTAAAGTAAACTGCGAAGAACAGACTCTTGTTAGCCTAATGCGTCCTAACCATTAGCGAGAGTAATAAGTGTATCAAATTCACATAATCATGTCTAATTAGTATCAGTAATTATCTTGTTGGGTGCGAGAATATTAATCTTGCGGTCCCCATAGGGGAAGGGCGTCTCTTGCAGGGAGAGAGCGATAGAGCTTCAACCTCACGCTGTGGAGTACTTGCTAAATTAGCATGCTCCAAATCAGCGCTGCCAAGGGAGGGGAGCGAAGGAAACGTGTCGGAGAAAAAGGCAAAATTGCATAAAGCGAAAAACAACAGAGAAAAGTTTAGTCCCACTGTGAAATGCATTAGAGCCTAGTAAATAAAATATCAATGTTTTCTGTGTGCTTTTCAAGTTTTTTGTTGACGTGCGTGTGGGGAAAACTTTTAAATGGATTTACGTTAACGCTTAAATCATCCTTCCGATGCATAGATAAAATCATATATCTACTGTTTCTTTAAAGCCTCGGGAACAACCGAAGCATATAAACAGCACATTACAAAATGTAATTTTAGTAATGTGCTGTTTTTTAAACATTTTAGTAAGAATAGGCTAACGGCAATATGAAACCAATTTGAAAACGAGCCGAGCGCAAACCATGTTGGATCTTAAAGAAGAAACAGGCAAGAAAAAAATCGTTACGTTGGTATCCATCCGAACCTGACCTTGAGCCTCGAATGTGTAGATTTAAATATTAGCCGTCTTCTATATCAAGCAGGGCGCTAGTTTTTGGGGAACAGGAGGGAAGGACCCCATGTGACACGGTCGGGCCGGTGAATCTGCTGATTGAAGCCAGGGAGGGCCGTCAGCACAGCCGCTGCCGCCGGGAGAGATGGATGTGTCAGGCGGAGAGTGGGGGAGAGCTAATTACCGTTCCGAGTGTATCTTGTTAATTAAGGGCTAATTAGTGGCAGAAACGCAGAGGGAGCAGGGTAGGGAGACGGGGTGAGGCGCTGACTGCTCATGTAGCACGTAGAGACGAGCGCGGCGTTGAGATATGAAATATATCCATAGAATCTGTAACTTCTTTAGTCCTGCGTATGGTTGATACTTTACGGTGCTCATCTTGTCTATAGGAAAATGGTGGTTCTAAAATTGTTTGCTGATTGACTTCAGGTTTTAGTAATAACTAAAACACATACTTTGGTAATTTTGACTTGACTGATATAAAGTATGATTTACGTTTACAGAAACTGATGTAGCCTAACTATGGTGTTTTTGGCAGAAACTGGTGGATTTTTTTTTGTTTAAGGGATAGCTCACCAAAAAATGATGATTCTGTTATTTACATGCCCTCGTTTTGTTTCAAGCCTGTATGAGTTTCTTTCTTCTGCTGAACACAAGAAGATATTTCGGTGACCAAACACTGACGGTACCCATTGACTTCCATAGCATGGAGAAAAAAAAATACTGTGGAAGTCAATGGCTACCCTCAACTGTGAACTATTGCTTTACATCGATTAGCTAATTACACTGTAAAAAAAAAAAAAAAAAATCTGTAAAATTTACTGTAAATAAATGGCAGCTATGGTTGCTGGAATTCTACCGTAAAAAATACAGTAACAGCATTTTAGGTTTTACAATTTTAACTTAGTTAAATACCATAATTTCATTAACTGATATAATGTTAATATACCAACCTAATAAAGTCCTAATAAAGAAATCTGTTTTGTACCTTTGAAATACACCACCAATAACCACCAAATGCAGGTGGTGATGAGAAAGTCATGTGATGAACCTAAGCCCATCACAAGCAGCTTTTAAATAATAACATATATAGAAGGTGCTCAGTGTCATTCACACAAACACTAAACACCATCATCGTGAGACATACAACCCTAATAAACATAACTAATAAGAAAAAACTAAGAAAGTTATTTTAAAGAAAAAACATCAAATTCAAACAAAATTTGAAATGCAACGCAGGGAATTCTGGGAACGTCAATTTGCGGTTTTTCCCTGTAAATTTTACAGGAACTTACCATTAACCATTTAACAGGTTTTTACTGTCGCATTTTCACAGTTTTTTTCTCCCGTTAAAATCACGTCCATTTTTTACAGTGTATAATCTACAATAATTTTTTGAAATACCTTGTGGTGTCTTGTAACTACCATGGTGACTGAATATGGTGGTCATTTAGTACTACAGTATACCTTTACAATTAGCAAATAGCTAATCGAACCCATGACCTTGGCGTTGCTAGCGCTGTGCTCTAATATTTGAGCTACTGGAATACATTGGAATATCATGGTACATGATTGTTTTGGTGCTGATATTTACATTTAAGGTACTACTATGTACTAATATACACACAAAGGTCTGTGAAATGTGATTTGAACGTCTCTCTAACTGAGTCTCTCTTTCTCTTCTCATCTGACAGGCACTCCTCACTCTAACAGCAGCAGTTCCCTGCAGTCCGGGGGCTCGGTGGCTGGCGTGGCTTTGGGCACTAGTAAAGAGGGGATGCACCAGCGCTCGTTCTCTGTGTCCAGCGCAGAACAGTGGAGTGAGGCCGTTATCAGCACCACAGCAGGTCAGAGAAAAAGCCAAGAAATACGTGCACTACCTCACTGCTACATCCCTTTTTAGTTTCTTTCTCAAATCATTGAGAAATCATTCTATTAAATCAGGATACGTTTAATATTCAACCTGTTTTTTTCCCCGTTGCATTTGGTTTTCCCATTGCTTTGATATTTACAGCAGCTTTTAGGTCATACTTCAGGGTCAGTGATTGTGGGATTATTCGTACAATAACATGCAACGAATGCATTAATACCTGTGATTTGAGCATGGATGTTCAATGCACCAATGCATCATTCTAATTGGTTTGAGGACTTTACTTTTTAGAATTTAGTCATAATTGTGTAAACTTCTATAGTGGTGAACGGAAACTACAACAAATATAACTTTGCCCTAATAGCAAATTGAAATCCACAATATTGTTTTATGACTTTCCAAAAGAGTAAAAACATGCTGAGCGATTGATAATGTTGGTCAGAAGAGAGTAAAATGTCAAATTTGCCATCACTTTCTCAGCTGTTGTATTAGACACAGCAGCTTTAATTAGTTTTCTGTAATTTAATGCTAAAATAATAAAACACCAAGCAAAGTGTTATAAATGTACAGTACAGCTCAAAAGTTTGAAAGCAGTGCAGATCAGCATATTAGAATGATTTCTGAAGGATCATGTGACACTGAAGACTGGCGTAATGATGCCGCAAATCAGCTTTGCATCACAGCAATAAATTACATTTCAGAATGCATTCAAATAGAAAACACTTATTTTAAATTGAAATAATATGTCACAATTTTTACCGTATTTTTGATCAAATTCAGCCTCAGTGAGAAGAAAATATATTCAAAAACATTAAAAAAAGTCTTACAGATCCCAAACTTTTGACTGGTAGTGTACATAACATCTTTAAAAAAAATTAAATATAAAAACTGCTAGATTAACGATGGAAATAACTGGAAATGCATCATCGCAGTCTATAAAAAAGTTAATTGTAAACAAAATCCACCCCAGCAAGCTTGGATTCAACTACCTCTATTTTTGAATCCAACGCTCACATCTCAAAATCCAATCAACAACCGATGCATAGAGCCAAGTCCCGCCCTACATTATTTTTGTTTTCCAATAATTTGACTCAAATGAACTTATATGACACAAACATATACACAATAAGGAATAAAAGATCGATTTCATCACAACTTTAAACCAGTCAGCAACTGCTCTCTGTTTGCAACAAACTGAAGGTTTTTAATATGTTAAAGATAGTAGTCTATTAGTAGTAGTAATTGTAGAAACTACGGCACTTTTGTTTATTACTTGTATCAGTGGTTTTGCTGTTAACAAGCCAATCGCTAATCAGGATAATTTGGTAATTGCAGCTTTATAATGGCAACTCTGGTCCCGCCACCAACTGCAAATAGTCTCTTCATTTCGCCTCTCCTCTCTCTCTCTCTCTCTCTCTCTCTTTCTCTCCATCCTGTCAGTGCACTTGAGTGAAGTCAAATAATATATTTGCCGGGCGTAACAACGCTGCACATTTTTCCCCCCGTCTTCACTACTTCTTTTTTTCCCCTCCCGCGTTGGAAAATGAATGCTTTACGGGGACAACATTCATCACTGGTTATTTCCCTCTCTTTGTCGGCTGGCAGTAAAAAAGCACTTAAATGCACATCAACAGAATAACAGTCATTTCCATGCATGTTTGCGCACTCGTCGTTCTCATTAGCGGCTGCTCTGTTTCTCCCCCCCCCCCCCGCCCTCACGCTATCGCCCTCTCCGTTTTTGTCTCTCGCCCTCTCTCTCTCTTTCTCTCCTCCCCCCCTCCTTCTGTTAGGGTCCCAGGGGCCCCGCTAGTTTAAAGAGCGCTCTTTACGAGCAAAATGGAGGCCCCGCCGCGTGGCCCCGTGGTGTCGCAGACAGAACACGACGCCGTGCGACACTCGCCCTTCTCTGCTCGTCTCCGCTTGTCGAACAATCAATTTCAGCCCCGCTCCGCCATCGGCCCCCCGTCTACACCCATCAGCTCCACATCCTAAAGCAGAATTACTCAAAGCGGCCGTAGCTGCAGAATGAGCTGCATATGTATGTGTGTGTGTGTGTGTGTGTGTGACAAAGCACTTCATTAGGCCCTGGTGTAAAATAGTTATTGTCACACACAAGCACACATACTCAGACTTTTAGCTGTATCAGGATTTGGTGGATGCATTTTCTCTATGACCTGTTACCCATCAGCCTCTCGGTTCTTGCGTTTACTGAGAGTATTATAGCTTTACAGGTCATAATGGAGATAATAGAGTTTTATATCGGAGATCTTGGGAAAGTGCACACCTAGAGAAAACCTCATTTGTTGGGTGGAAGATTGCAGGTTTTCTTTTCTGTTTTGTCGTCGTTCTTATGTTCACGTGATGTGCGTTGGGGTATGGTTAGACGCACTGATGTTTAACTACTTATTTTAATGTCAGAGACTTATCATCCAGTAATTATGTTCATAATAATAAACAATAAATGGCTGATTCTATGCTATTTTGTCTAAATAAATTCAAAATAAAACACAAAAAAAATTATTAAAAATCTATTTAAATGCTACAAGTGAATTAGAATCGGGAAAATTCAAACTTACAGTATATAAAATTAAATGTAATTGATGAATTACATTTAACTAAATACATTATTAGTGTTTTTAAATATATTTTTAAGTGTGCGTTTGATGACTGAAATCTAAAATTTAAAAATAGAAAAAATAAATATGCACAATTAAATTTCCAGTATCAATATATTGGCTGATATTGGAAATTTAGTTGAAATGTAAGGCACCTTGTTACCTTTTTTAAGTGCTAATGCTATAAGGATGAATTTAGAGATGCACTATAAACTACTTTTCAAAAGTTTGGGGTTGTTTTTGCTCACCAGTGCTGCATTTATTTGATTAGAAATTCAGTAAATTGTAATTTAGAATTAGTAAAATATTATTGGAATTTAAAATAACTCTTTTCTATTTTAACATAGTTAATAATTTAATTTATTTCTGTGATGCAAAGTTGAATTTTCAGCATCATTATGCCAGTCAGTCACATGATCCTTCAGAAATCCCTCTAATATGCTGATTTGCTGCTCAAGAAACATTTCTGACCATTATCAATGTTGAAAACAGTATTTTTGTGGAAACTGATCAATTTTTGTTTTCAGGATTCTTTGATGAATAGAAAGTTGAAAAGAACAGCATTTATTTAAGATAGATATCTTTTGTAACGTTTAAATGTCTCTTTTAATGTGTCCTTGCTGAACACAATTATTTAATTTCTTTCATAACAAAATCTTACTGACCCCAAACTTTTGAGCTGTATTTTACAAAAGAAGATACATACATTACAAAACATTATGACACGTCATTGACTTTCATTGTATGGAAGAAAATTATCTTTTGTGTCCCCTTGAAAACAGAAAGTCATGCTGGAATGACATGTATCTGCGACTGCGTATGATCAGGAATGTTTTACGCAAATTCACCTTTGATGCCTATTTAGGTGTTAAACAGATCTTAAGCAAGCCCCAGTCATGCTATTATCCTTGTCAAGGGTTGAAGGTCAACCAGTAGATCAGGACTGTTGAGATGAGCTGCAGTAGATTGATAATCTTCTCAAACAGTAACTATTTCCATATGATGTGAGTGTTGTTCTCTCTCTGAGCTACAGCCTCTGAATACTGATCCTTCTGATTAAATCTGCACTCTGCTCTTAGTTATATCTGTGCTACACATGCTAGAGAGAGAGAGTGTGTGTGTGTGTGTGTGTGTGTGTGTGTGTTATGGAATTGTATTCTCAGCATGCATCAAACGTCTCTTAATTATCTTGTGTACTTCGCTAGTGTTTTGTTTTGTACAGTTTATAAAGGAACATGGTTTTTACATTTTCTGAAAATGCTGTTGCTAGGGTGTTCTAGGTGATTACCAGGGTGTTGCTAGGATGTTCTGCTGGGTTGCTAGGTAGTTTTAATACTTTGTTGATTAGTTTATGTATTCCACATTTGTTCTGATTGGTTTCTAGCATGTTGCTATGCAGTTGCTAGGCAAGGGTATTCTAGATGGTTGCCGGCGTGTTGCTAGGGTGTTCTGGTGGTTGCTAGGTAGTTTTCTCACTCCATTGCCATTTTATGCATAGAATCTGCATTTCCACATTTGTTCTAATTGGTTTCTGTCGTGTTAATATGCAGTTTCTAGAGTGTTCTGGGTGGTTGCTTGGGCGTTGCTAAGGTGATCTGGGTGGTTGCTAGGTAGTTGTCTTACTCCATCAGTTATTGTAAGCATAAAATCGTAATTTCTGCATTTGTTTACATTGGTTGATAGCATGTTGCTATGCAGTTAGTAGGGTCTCCTGGTTGGTTGGTTGGTTGGTTGGTTGGTTGGTTGGATGGATGTTGCTAAGGAGTTCTAGGTGGCTGCTAGGTTGTTTAGGCATTTGTTCTGGTTGGTTGCTAAGCATGCACTTGTTAAGGTGTTCTGGATGGTTGGCTGGGTGTTGCTAAGATGTTTTAAATGGTTGCTAGGTAGTTGTCTACGTGTTCTGGTTGCTTGCTAGCATGTTGCTATGCAGTTGCTAGGGTGTTCTGGATGGTTGGTTGGGTGTTGCTAAGGTGTTCTAGGTTGTTGCTAGGGAGTTGTCTATGCATTTGTTCTGGTTGGTTGCTATGAAGTTGCTAGGGTGTTCTGGATGGTTGGCTGGGTGTTGCTAAGATGTTTTAAATGGTTGCTAGGTAGTTGTCTATGCATTTGTTCTGGTTGGTTGCTAACATGTTGCTAGGGTGTTCTGGATGGTTGGTTGTGGTGGTTACTAGGTATTTTTCTTACTCAGCTGGTCATTGTATGCCTAAAATCATTATTATGGATTTGTTCTTATTAGTAGTTAATATATTGCTATGTAATTTCTAGGGTCTTCTGGATGGTTGCTAGGGTGTTCTGGGTGGTTGCTAGGTAGATTTCTTATGTGTTGATCATTGTATGCTTAGAATCTTCATATTCTCATTCTTTCTAATTTGTTGTTAGTATGTTGCTAAGGAGTTGCTAGGTGATTTTCTTGTTCTGGTGATCATATTATGGGTAGAATGCTTATTTACACATTTATTCTGATTGGTTGCTAGCAAGTTGCTATGCAGTTTTGTGGATTTTTTTTTTTTTTGTCTGCTGATCATTTTATCCATTGAATCGCCATATTATTGGATTTATCAGTATAAAGTGTGATGAACTGGTTTTAGGCTACATTCGGTTAGCCTGTAGATTAGCGTGCAGCAACTGAGCTAGTCTAGCAGTGTGGCGCTAATCTGAAGTCTGCCGTGGTTAGGGGCGGAGAAGACGTCTCCCCTGCGGAGCTGGAGGAGGCAGCGAGCGCAGGGAGTTTGATTCCCGCTCTCGGCTGTAATGAAGTTTGACATTTCGTTTGGAGAGAGCAGCGGCGTGTGCTGCCCATGCCTTGATTAGCGCTCTCTAATTGACAATAATAAGAAGGAAGTAGTGATTGTGTTCTGCACACTTTTCTCAGCATTAATTGCAGCCATTGGCATTGATTACGGACGGGGGCTGCTCACACGGCTGCCGTGTCAAGGGGTAGGAGTGGAGGGAGGGGGGGCGTCATCATCTTCCTCGCAAAATTACCGTCCGCACCGCTAGCTCTCGAATTAGCAACTGCGAGAAATCGAAGTTTCTCCTCACGTACACTGGAAGAAAAAATTGAGAGCTATTAAGAAATGAGTTAATGTTCTTTGTTCACACCCTCCAATCTTCCCTGGCTCACCCACAGCCCTCGTCTCCAGATCTGCAGCGTAAAGTGCCGTTTCCCGCGGGGACGCTAACGCTTGCTAATCGCAGGTTAGCTGACCACCTTATTTCCTGCTGCTGCCTGAAGAGCGGCTCCAGCTAAACTCAGATTAGGCTGTAAATGCATTCAGGTCCCTCGCACACTTCAACTTACCTCACCTCAGACTTCTTAAGTTTTTATAGAGACTTTTTGGCTTGTTTTTCAGGTAAAATACTTTTACATGTAGCAACACTGCAGAACATTAAGACTCATTTTCAAAGACTGTGTCTTAATACAAATTCACTTTTGCATATTCGCTTGTTTTATTATATTTTTTTATTGTCAATCTCACCTAACATTAAGTTTTTAAATACACTTTTATATTTCAATCATTTCACATGCAGTCTTCAAATTAATGTAGAAATAACATAAAGATAGTGTATTTTTTTTATATTTGTTTAGTGGCATCTTTTTTGTGACTAAAGACAAGTATCACTGATACCAGTACTACCAAAGTCTCTATGAAATAGATTTTTTAACCATTGATTATAGCCATTCAACAAAAATAACAGCTCTTAAATTAAAAGTATAAATTAAATATAGATGAATCCTTAAAGCTACAAAAGTTATTGATTTCCTCTCTTTTTTTTCTTTTGTTCTTTGATTAACAGACATCACAGCAGCTGGGTTATTAGGTTTTTTGACTGCTATTACTTTAAGAGCTGTATTTTAAAGAACTGTGTTATATTTCCACACGAAAAATATGTATGTTTATGGAACTTTTCACATATTTTGGCAAAAAAATTGATTTTCAGCTATTCAAAACTAGTCAAAAATGGCATTAGTCAGAATTATATAATAAATAATTATTTTACTGGTCCTAAGTCTTAACGTCTTAACAAACATTATTATGGTACAATGTCTATTAAATAAATGTTCTTAAGTATTCTGATAAAGAAAACACGTTAACAAACATGAGGTCCAAAAAGGGAGCAATATTATGGCACAATCAAATATATTTATAAAAAAATGTGGAAACACATAAATATCCCTGATACATGAGATACTAAAGGGCAGTCAAATCAAAAGATCACAGTGGTTACATTTTGAAAATATACAGACAAGTAGCTAAAAGTGAAAAAATAAAATAATTTATTAAAAATGAAAATGATCAAAGTACCATAATAATCAGTTTAATCCAGTTCCATAGTATAAAGGCCTGTTCACAGCAAGGATGATAACCATAAAGATAACCACACCACATCTATAACGATAAAGGCACAGAGAAACAATATCGTTAGAATCACTTTCAGAACGATTTTTTCCAGCTGATGAAGATGCAAACATTGACACCCAATCAGAATCCATCCTGCTATAACAAGCTCGTTGTGCGCTGGTATGGACGCTAATATCGTTGTCTTTATAGTTACCATTCTTACTGTGCATTCACACCAGACGCGACTTGCGTGAATAAATCGCACTATTCGCGCGTAGTTGGATGCTTGAACATTTTGAGTTTACTCGCTTTATTCGCGCGTGAAATTCACTTCACAACAGACATGAATTCACGTCATGGGAGGGGCTTCTGCCAGGCGGCTCCAGTCTCGTTGCGAAATGGATGACATGGATTTTGTTCAACACATCAACTCGTCAGCGGGAAAGTAGTTGTAAAATACGGCGAATAAGCTTAATTTGCCAGCTTTAGCTAGCTGTAGTCTCAATATGTTTATATAGCTCAAATTGAGTAAAGA
>SCHK01176746.1:0-13427 GCA_004124795.1 Poropuntius huangchuchieni | reverse complement strand
TAAATGTTCCCTATTCTAAAGTGTGACCAAACTTTTATTTTATATGCAATTAATCGTTTGACAGCACTAGTATTTATATATTTATTTTAAATAATAATTTAATTTAATTTTCTTTTTTTTTTTCCTCTGAATGTTTCTGCAAACCATCTTGCACACATAATGCAGAGAAGAAATTCAGAATTATGATGCACGTTAAATTGGTCATTTTTGTGTTCATGTGACACCAGTTCTGAGGGGGGATTTTTTTTTTGTAGTTTTTTTTTTAGGACACCTAAATGTTAAAATCCACCAGAGGGTTTTTTTTCCCCGCTGGGTCACGTGATTATAAGTTCTCTGGAACCCTTTTAAACCTCTTGCACGCTCACACACGCTTATAAACCACCCCCTCTGCTTCCTCACACACACGCTCAATAGAAGTGTTTCAGGGGCACATGAATAGAGGGCTTTCATCCCCCCAGAGCACTGACAAAACCCTCAGTGTGTGTCAGAAGCTCAAATCCTCTTCACCTTGTCTCTCACGGCACCAGCCCTCGACACAATAGACTCATCAAAACCTCACACCAAGGGAGCTCACCACTGCTTTAAGTTTAGGTGTGTGAGATCATAGGTTAGATGCCTGCATGGATGTAAGTAAGGAGTCTGTGTGTGTGTGTTGGTGTGTAGACGTCTTGGTCGGTCTAGCAGACTCATTTTAGCCTGCCGATGATTCAGTGACACACTTTTTCACTTTAAAGTGACAGACAGCAGTCTGAGAGATGCACACAAGACTCTTCCAGTGTAGATATACTTACAGTGGGTTGTAGGAGCCAAACATGATGTGTATGAGTGAGTATTATTGATTAAATTTGAGGAAGAGAAAAGCTCTAAAAAAATAACCCAAAATGCTAATAGTATGGCGGTATTATTATAATTTAGATATTATGAACCGTCTTTTCTCAGTGCAAGCTTTTCAAACTTTAATCTTCGGTCAATTTCTTCAGTGTTAAATTTAATATATAATTTTAAAGTTATAATTCAGGTCATTAGGTCAGGGTTAGCTTTCTTATTGTTTGCTAAAACTATTAAAAATTATGTTCTTTAATTGAAATAAAGCTGAAATAATGAAATTAGATGAAAAACTTTGACTTAAGAAGATATTTAATAAAAATTAGAGATGTTGCCTGAAATAAGTTTAAGTACTACAACTAAAACTGAATTAAAAATAAATGAAAACTAAATAGAAATACAGCCCCCATGAAACAAGTCTATATAAATATTAAATTAAATTAAAAAATTAATAAAACTTTACAAAAATAAAAATAGAAATGTTGCCTTGTAAACTAACAGAAGTAACATCACTTTAAGCACTAAAATTACTAAAACTGAATTAAAAATAAATTAAAGGTAAATAGAAATAATAAAAAAAGCTTATTTTTGTAAAACTGTTTCATACCATGAGGTTAGGATCAATGTTATTGTTATCTAAAACTATTAAAATGTATTAATTTGTTTATTTAATTTAACAAAAATAAAGTATAAATATTAAATGAAAAACTAAACTAAACTAAACTAAACTAAAAAAACCAACTTGAACGAATATTAGAAATGTTGTCTTGGCAACTAAATGAAATAAGTTCTAGATTGAACTGAATTAAAAAATAAACTAAAGCTAAAAAGAAATACATAAAAACCCTAAACTAATAAAAATGACTAAAGCACAAAACAAAATGACTAATTAATAATTAATAATGGTATGTAAATAATCCTAAAATAGCACGTAGGCCATAGAATCAGCATAGTGCTATAGTGCAAACACTGTATCTACAAAAACATGAAATATTTTTTTCCTGTCACACTGTGATACACTTTTTAAAAAATGATATACTTACTGTAGCTAAATACCCTTAATAGCGTTTTTGGCAGCACAAATGCTTGAGCTTTTTAAGCTGAACCGTTTTTGTCTTTTGCACACTTTCCATTCATCGTTGACGAGACGCAGTCATGCTTTATGTTGCTGTGCTGAGTAATTTTTCATCTGTTTGTTAATTTGTGTGTGATGGTTTGTTGCTCAGGGGCAGGAGGCAGTAGGGGGAGGCGACAGCACGAGCGAGGTGTCCGTCTCCTGCTCCTCCACAGACGACACGGCCAGCGTCGGCCGTCCCAGCTCCTCGGCCGAGAGCTCAGAGGAGGTGCGGCACGGAGAGGAGGTGGAAGAGGAGGCCAAAGACAGCTTAACGGAGGTGCCGCTGCCCGCCTCTGTCTTCCGCTCCAGCGTACGCTCGCTCTCTCCCTTGCGCAGACACAGCTGGGGTCCTGGGAAGAACCAGGGAGGGGAAGAAGAGATGAACCAGCGCAGGTACCCCAGATCATGTCTATTATTAGGACCATTTAATATTTTCTGCTTTGTGAAAACTGATTCTCAGTACGCTAGTTTAAAACAAACACAAAATATTTTGAAAATTTTGAAAATAAATATATTTAAGCATATTTATTGTGCTGCATTTAATTAATAATGATAATAATAAATAATAAGATCATTCTTAATAAAAATATTATTTCCATTTTTTTGGAGGTGTGCTTAATTGTCATAATGTTGACAGACTACAAGTCAAAAGTTTGGGATCTGTGAGGTTTTTTTTATTTTTATTCATTTANAATTGTCATAATGTTGACAGACTACAAGTCAAAAGTTTGGGGTCTGTGAGATTTTTAATTTTTTATTCTTTTTTTTTTTTTGAATGCTCACCAAGGCTATATTTATTTGTTTTAAAAATACAGCAAAAAGCAGGAAAAATTGTGAAATATTATTTCAGTTTAAAATAACTTTTTTTTTTAAATTATTTTAATTAGTGTCACATGATCCTTCAGAAATCATTCTAATATGCTGATTTGCTGCTTAATTAACATTTTCATTTGTAATTATAAACTTTAAAAATGGATGTATATATTCATATTTTTGTGGAAATTAGATAGTTTTTTTTTTTCTTTTGCTTCAAAAGAGCAGCATTTATTTGAAACAGAAATTTGTAGCATTTTAAGTGTCTTTACCATCACATCTCATCAGTTGAATGTATTCTTGGTGAATAGAAGCATTAATTTATGTAACCAAAATTCCTGACCCCAAAATTTTGAATGGTAGTGTACATATGTATGTATGTATGTGTATATATAATATATAATGTGCGTAAATAAGTAAAGTGTTACCAAATCTTTTTAAATAAGGGGTTTGTAATCCATTTGTACCTGTAAGTGCTACAGCAATATAGTGAACAAATATGATGGAAATGTACAGTACATCTGATCACAGACGACTACCCAAAATGTATTTGGGTTTTTAGGTTTTGATGCACTGAATTCACTCTCTCTCGGTACACACTGAATGCTAATGCATTAGCACCTTAAACACAACACACACCAAAACATGGCGTGCTCTGAGAATGAAGTCGCTCACACTTCTCCATCATGTGACACCCTCATGCCTTTGCATGCTTTTGCAGTCATTCTCACCTCGCTCTTCCCTCTGTTACTCATTTGCATTCACTCTTTTTTAAGAAGCAATTCCATGCTTTATACTAGTTTCATTTTTACCTTTCTGAAACTCTTATTATAGTCATAGTAGTTTAAATCTCTCTTATTTCCATGTCATTTCTCATCCCTCTCATCATCTTTCCATTTCCAGTTCTGTACGAAGTACAGGAGAAGAAAAGCCTGTGTTTTACCGAAGAAGGTATCCTGTTTTCTTTTATATTCTTGAGTATTTTGAGATGTCCTTTGGTATCTGAAATCCTTATAGAGTGCAACAGTGATTTCCATTTCCATCACAGTACTGAGAAATTGGCAATTAAACCTATTTTTTTTGTTCTGTTTAAAAACTAAATAAGTATTAAAATAAATAAATATTTGCCAGACTTAATAAAGCTATTCGTTTTATCTATACTTCCCCTATCTATACTTTATCTATAAATTTTATTTATTTATTTAAACAGTTTATTTTATTATTTAATTATTTTTAAATGTATTTATTTTACAGAATGTATACATTTTTATGTATTAATTATTAATAATAATTTATTTAACTAATCATTTTTTATAATTCGTTTATTTGTTTTTATATTTATTATTTTGTTTTTAAATATCTAATAATTATTTTAGATTTTTTTATAATGCATTTATTTGTTATTTATTTATTCATTTTATATATAAAATAATTTATACATTTTTATATTATATATTATTATATAAATAATATATAGAATATATATTAGTTTACTTTAAATCTATTATATATATATATATATATATATATATATATATATATAATTTTCTAATTCTATAGATAAAATAAATAGGATTTTAATTTTAACTGGAACCCTACTGTTGTGCTCTATTTGACTGTAATAATCTATCTAGTATCTTTCAACAAGCTGTTCTCTGAATAAATGCTCATTTTTCCCACTCTACTACCCCTCTAACTGGTCTGTGCCCACTGGCGCACACTTTATTTTGGTCAGTCTGAGCTGGTGCCCCAGTGAACCCTGTCGAGAGCTGGAAGACATTAGAGAGCTCATCAGGTACTGCGTTGTGTTGTGTGTAAGCTTCCTGTAAATCCAACCGAAGAGCCAACCACTGACTAGCACAAAGAGCTTTTGCATCGTCATTTGCATTACCTGTTTGCCAGAGCAAAGTGGAGCATTTGTTTAGGCCTTATTCTGTGCTGCTTCAGTCAGCCTCGGTGCATTTATCTCGGTAGATAAATGATGGCTTTTAAAAGTTAGATGTGTTGCTGCCGAGATACATAGAGGAGCTGCTTTTTGCTGTGTAGTTTTCGTTGTTGCTTTTTCTTTTTGTTGTTGCCGATACTTGATGACTAATTTTGTTCTCGTAACTGGTACGAATGTCAGGTAAGAGGATTTTTGTAACAAACCAGTTTCATATTGTTGCACTGAAATGTAAAATAGGATTTAATAGGACTGATTTGACATGACTACTGTATGTTACACCAATTACAGTCATTTTAAATGTCAGATTAGTAAGAAATAATCAACATTTTCACGTGTGTACAGTGTAGTGTTTTTTTTTTTAACTATTACATTTTTATTTGAGGTTTATTGTGACCTTGATGTAATTCAAATGTGTGTGTGTGTATGTATATATATATATATATATTATGTATGTATATATGTATGTGTTTTTTTTTGTTTTGAGGTTTGAATATGAAATACATGCTCACTCATATATTAGCATCCCAAAACACTTCTCAGTTTACCTTGGTTTGATATTGTGCTCTTCACTGTGCTGCTTTGAGCTTGTGTTTTGTTTGTGGCATTGCTTCTGAGATAAGGTCTTGGTGTCTTGTACTAACAGCAGCCATTCTGTTGGTGAAATTCACTATTTTCAAATGCTAGACTTTAAAGAAATTGATTAAACCTTGATAGCTTTGTATAGTCTCAAACCACCCAACTACATTCTGATACTGCACTTTTAGTACTTTTTGATGATGTCCCAAGAAGTTCTTTAATTTTACTTCAGTATTTAATTAGCTGCACATCATAATCATTTTCTAAAAGTTATTATATTGTTTAATAAATAAGTTGTAATGCATTTTTAGTGTGGAGACATCTGTGTTGGGTGTATTGCAGTATGAACATCTGCTTTGCATATTTTGCATCTGGTTGGCCAGTAGTACACCGCACACAGACACATGTGTATGCCTTTTTAGGTGAAAAAGAAACCATGTAAACACCATATTTATTTTGAAGTGATTTAAAAAATAGTGAAGGACAGAGACACAGTCAGTGCTGCAGGTTGTGTGAACGAGGGTCTTCAGATAGTTTTAGAAATATTGCAAAACAGTATGTACTGCACAGCTTTGCTTTTATTTGTGTCACTTTAAATAAGGTGGCTCTCAAAGCTTTTCTTTCTTTCTTTCTTTCTATTTGTTGGTTTTTATACAATATTTTTCTTCATTTTTGTAATTTTTATTTTTTCATGATGTAGTTGTTTTTATTTAAAATTTTATTTTTAATAATTAAGAGTACTGTCAAATAATTATTCGCGATTAATCACATCCAAAATAAGTTTTTGTTTACATAATGTATGTTTGTGTACTGTTTATTTATTATGTATATATAAATACACACACATTCAGTATATATTTTGAAAGTATTTAGATGTGTGTATACATTTATATATTTATATTATATTTTATATTATATGTAAATATATTTAATACATAA
Organism: Poropuntius huangchuchieni; assembly: GCA_004124795.1. Taxonomy (NCBI): domain Eukaryota; kingdom Metazoa; phylum Chordata; class Actinopteri; order Cypriniformes; family Cyprinidae; genus Poropuntius; species Poropuntius huangchuchieni. Next base: position 7,212 of record SCHK01176746.1, on the reverse strand, counting down.
ACCTATCATTTTTCTTAAATATATACATGCATGTGTTTTTATTTATATATGCACGCTCATATATTATGTAAACAAAAACTTCAAACAATTAACCATTTGACAGCACTAATTAATTAATTACTTTTATTTTGTATTTATTTAGTAATTTATTTTTACAGTATTTTTGAGTAATTTTATTATTTATATATCATTTTATTTATTTATAATTTTTCTTTCATGTATTTATAATCATTTTATTATTTATATGTATTTATATTTATTTATAATTTCTTTTCTTTATTTAAATTTGAAATAATAAATTTTTCTGTTTCCCCCCCCCACAATTTTTTAGCATAACTGAGCTCTTTTTGTTGTGTTCTGTTGTAGCTATAGTTTGGAGGGTCTAGCAGCGGGGATTGAGGATGGCAAGCGTTGGATGCCGCAGTCCGGAGGTCCATCCAAGGATCAGCGAGGGGTTCAGAGGCAGGAGAGTGAGGAGAGGGGCTCATTGATGTCTCTCACAGAAGAAGGTCCCGAGTCTGATTTGGGAGAATGCAGCAGTCCAGGTGGACGGGTAAGACGAGAGACTCCAAATCGTGACATTTGGGTTAAAATGCACAAACCGTTTGAAATGGCTCCTTGAAGCCAACAACCTGTTTTTCTGAAAGCACTTTAGGAGGGAAAAGTAGTCTAAGAGTGTGCTGTATGTTTCTGTGTATGCACTGAGCATCTGAGTTTGTGATTTCAGAAATCGAGGAAGTACCATCAGTTCAGACACAGCGGTCCATCTGTGATTCTCCCTCTCACAAAATCAGTCTCTATGCTGTCCATCAGCCAACGGGACATAGATAGTAAGCAAAGCTGCTTTATTTCCAGTTTCTGGCTTCTATAGAGTGATTACATAACAGATTTTGTGCTAGAAACATCTTGTTCTCTCAGAATACCAGATTTTTCTTATTAATTCCTTGTTTCAGAGGTTGCACACATACAGGTGGTACCAGTATAACATAATTTGTTTTCTTCATCTGGGTTGTGTTAGTTGTCCTCCACCCATTTCTCAGGCCCTAAATCATCTGGTTTAATAAGTACTTGCTCTGAATTTTTCTTCCCCAATGCGGCCGCCCAGCGATAGGAAGGATTCGGCGAAAGAGGCAGATCTCTTTTACCTTCAACCTCTCACCGCTCCTCCCCAAATCTAAAAATGTCTTTACTGTCAGCTCTTCATCTAGTGATGAGGAGGATATCATAAGTAAGTTACAGTAGGATCTTTAGGATAATAGTGTTCTCAGCATAGTAACCTCCAGCATCTCGTCCCTAGACAGTAGATGTAGAGATTGATTAAATATGCTAGTCACCTTTTGAGACCTGTCCCTCATATACAGCAGTACATATTCTGGATCAGTTTTCAACTCTGTTTTTGGGTTACTAAACCACCTATTATGAATAAGGAATAATGAAAAGTCAGCATAGCTTTCAAAATCTACAACAGGTAAACATATTAGCTGTGTAGACGCATTTTTACTTGACTAAAGAGTAGCAATATGTACAATTTGTTCAGCTGAAATATTAAGGGGCTGGTTTAATTTATCACGTAATGAGAACATGACACCCTCAAAAACATTCTGAGTTCATTACCTAATTACCCAGATTTAATGACCAACTTTTTAATTGTGGTTTCGGTTTTCGTGAGAACATTGATTTCAGTTTTGGTAAAAAAATAAAAAAATAGCTTCAGAAGACATCCATGAACTACATTTATGGTAGTTAAGGCTGCGTGATACATTGAATATTAGCCATATTATCACAGTATCTTTGCAGACGATATATAAAATTAGGGAAAATTGTGTAACTTAGTACTTTTTTTTTTAACAGTAGATGTTCTATCCAGAACATGTCTTTTCATGGGGGGCAAAAAAATACCTTTTAAAATTTTTTGAGAGGCAAAGTAAAAACATCAATATATACAGTATAAATATTGTCATAATATTGAGAGATATATTTTTAGCAATATCACCCAGCTCTAATGTCACTTGTCTTTGGAGTTTGAGAGCTTAATTTAATTTTATTTAATTTTATTTATTTTTTTAATTTTTTTTAATAATTTTTAAAATATTTTATTTTATTTTTATTTTGGCAAATTAACCATACCCTATATAAATATATATGTATTGATCTTACCTGTACGATCAAAACTGAAAGTGTAATATAAGTTCTTTTCGGCGTTATGCCTCAAAACGCGCATATGTGTTTGTGGACCCCAGGGGGTTAATAGCCTTGTTTTTCCATACATGTAACTAAATATGATTTCATGATATATATTTAATATGATAATACTCTATAATGGTCTTTAAAATGGTCTCGCACATAGTATGTTCATGGCACCACGAGTCATTTTAATCAGGTTGAATTGCTTGACCAAGCACTAACTCTTTTTGCAAAAAGCTGGTTTTGCATGTGTACGTAAATCAGGCTCTACCATGGGGCGATAGAGGGTGTTTGTTGTTGGTGATGCTAATTTGTCTCCATCATTGTGCTTGTAGGCATGGCGTCATTCACCAGTACCAGCAGTTCAATGGGATACAGGTAATTTTGCCACATTTCATATTGACATATCCGGAAACACTGGAAGCACAGTAATGCATTCCTTTATATCTTGTTTTTTTAGCATCACAGAGGAGGAACCTGGACCTTTAAGAGGAGATTTTGAAAAAAGTACCACCAAAGTGAGCCGGACGTTCAGCTACTTGAAGAACAAAATGTACAAGAAAGCCAGAGTAAGCTGACTTTTGTGGTCAAGTCATTTCCTCTCTACCAAGAATGTAGATTAGATCATATGTTTTATTCATACTGATGACTGGGTGCGAATTATCACATGGTCAATCAACTGAAAGACAGAAATTTACTAAAATGAATGAAGAAGTATATTGTGTCAGGTTCTTTCTTAGCACTAGAGGAAATAAGACAGGAAGAGGAGGCACATTAATGTTTCATCCTTTACTGTTAACTCAGCATTTTACCCTTTTAAAGGGCCAGTACTTTATTTACAAACTGCAGAGAAATAACTTGCAGTGGTGCATATTTTTTTAGGCTATTTTACATATATAATTTCTGACCTGGCCTCCTATTAATACTCTAATGGGCCTAGTTTCACATGTGTTTTCATATTTTGTGCCATGTAAAATGAAACCTTTAAATGAATCCTTCTGCGACATACAGGAACTTTGGAGTTAAGTACACTTCAAACAGTCAATTTATACCCTGAAAGGCTTGCAGCTCTTCTTATAGGCTAGAAATTTTTCATATGGGTGTTTTTACACCTAAATGTACAGATTTCATCAGCACTTTGCCGTTCTGAGACCAGCAACGATAGTGCAATAAAAAAATAAGGAAGTAAGAGTCACAGCACCTCCCAGCTCGAATTGGATCACTTCTTCCTGAATTTGAGGTGATGCTGAACTACTTGTCTCGGTCAAGAGTCTTGCAAAGGCTCTGCCTCCTACAGTAATGTTATATAGAAAGTTTTGCGAGGTGCAGGGCCGCTATCAGAGGATAAGGAGCTTGAAGGCAGAAGAGGTAGGCCGAATCTCAGACACTGCCTTGCTTGAGGAGAGCGATGGTTTGCCCTGTTGGCTTTTGTTGCGGTTTGTCTTGTGTGTGTTTCTTTTTTTTTTTTTTCATTTTCTCACCTCCAGATGTTCACATTTACGGAAATGGTTAACTCCTTAGTTGCCTAACATTGGAATCCAACGACTTGCTCACTGTTACTCACTGTCATAGTGATTGTCTTTTTAGTGCATTTCCTCCACAACTGACATAATTATTGACTGTAGTGTTTTTGATTTATGGTGCATAATAGAAATTAATATTTCATGTTAAAATAAGCCAGATGATATTTGTTGCTTTGACTTTTTATTACCAAAAATGGTCATTTCTATACAGTTGCTTAACTTGAGGCCTGGTTTTACAAGTAGGAAGCTGAACTTTGTTACAGGAGAACTTGACAACAATTGAGAGGATGTTTGTGCACGACTGTCTGAATCACAATGAACATGCCCTCAGTTTGAAATGACATTGCACCTTTTTCATTTTTTACGAGATTGCACAAACAAGCAGGGTTGTTGTCAGGTGTGCCCACTTATTAGCTCCTTTCTGGGGTCATCATCCTTTCAAATTTTGTCCTGTAAATTTTAGTTATGGCAAACAAGCACCTTGTTTTAGAACATGAAACGCAGAAAATGACGAGCAATGCACAAGTTAATGTGTTTAAACTGAAGTAGCTATGACGGGTCGTTATGGTGCACTAAGTGCTAACGGCTGTTGTAATATTTCTTATACTTTTTCTGGTGCAGGAAAAAGAAAAGGACAAGAATCGGGAGAAAGACCGGGAGGCCAAAGAGAGAGAGAAGAAATCAGTGAATGGACACGTGTTCAGCACGTCTAACTCGCTGCATCCAGCTTTGTGCCAGCAATGCAACAAAACCCTCAACACTAAAGATACTGTCAACTGCACAAGTAAGAAGCGCTTCGCCATTGAGGGTTTTAGTACTTGCACATCTAGTGTTAACACCATTTACTGCCTAATACTAGATTTCAGTGGGTATATTCTTTCATCGTATTTATTTAACAGGAAAAATAGCAGAATCATGTGCAGGATGCATATACAGTAGAAATGATTTTTGGTATGAAAATATAATAGAAAAACATTTTGAGTGAAGTGAAGGGTGATTTAAAGATCTGAACTATTGTGTCATGTATTTCAAAAGACTCATTGCTTAAAAATAGGAAGCAGTTCTTTTAACATCATTCACTTCCTCATGGAGCTGCTGAAGAGAAAATCCTGTTCATTCAGGGAGAAGTCTTTGTTTTATTGTTTTTGTCCTTTTCCCCCTCTTTGTTTGTTTTATATTTTAATCACACATTCATATTTATGTGTATAAATGTCCTGTATGTTAGCGTCTGTCCATAGCCTTATAGTCCAATTTGTTTATTTTAAGGTTAAATTCTCACTATTAACAAACCTTTAATTATGAATTTTGCCTTAATAAACTACTGACACGCTGCTAATTAATAGTTAGGATAACACTTTACAATAAGGTGTCATTGGTTAACATTAGTTAATGTATTAACTAACATGAACAAACTATGAACAATACATTTATTACAGTATTTATTCATCTTTGTTAACATTAGTTAAGAACCATACAATCATTCATTGTTAGTTCATGTTAGCTCACAGTGCGTTAACTAATGTTAACAAACAAAACTTGTGATTTTAATAATGCATTAGTAAATGCTGAAATTAGCATTAACTAAGATTAATAAATGCTGTAGAAGTATTGTTCATTCTTAGTTCATGTTAACTAATGAACCTTATTTTAAAGGGGTCATATGATAAGGTTTCAAGTTTTCCTTTCTCTTTGGAGTGTTACAAGCTCTTGGTGCATAAAGAAGATCTGTAAAGTTTCAAAGACTAAAGTCTCAAATCCAAAGAGATTTGACACCCCCCTAAAATGGCTCGTTCTAACACACCCCCACATCTCTACGTCACGAGGTGGGGAGATTTGCATATGACCGTATACAGAAAGAAAGAAGGCGTAACTCGCTATAGTGTTGCTGCTTCCGGTGGCGCCATGTCGTGGAGAGAGCTGTGTGATTGGATGTGAGTAAAGAGGACATAAGAAATCTGTGGCTGAGTTTACAACACTGTTCCAGAGCAGTACAACACAAATATTCGAGTTTGTGCTGCGCGCTTCACGGAGAATTGTTTTCTGAACATGGGAAGTGCACGGCCGGTTGTGTGTAACCGACCGTCCTATTCACCCTGCTCTGAGCAGGCCTCGAACCGTGGTCGAAGCGCTGGAGACGGGCACCAACAGTCACTAGATCATGGGAGTGAGAAGAGTGAGGTTTACTGGCTTGCTGGACACCAGGACTGTTTTACATGCAGAAACTCAAAAGTGGGGCAATTCTGACTTTGCAAGGACAGTCTGGCGCTCTGACTCACAGCGTGCAAGTACGCAATCTGCTACTTATTATTCAAACGCGACTACGCGAGTGTAAGTAACGTTTGTGATTGTGGTTTGTGTTTCTCAGATCACAAATGGAGACATGATGTTATGTTATGTTTTCGTGGCGCAATGCAACGCGACACGTAAAAAGACAGTATAAGTCATTATAATGAGTAATAATGCCCCACTGTTTTAGTTAACTTATTCATAAACGTTTCTCTCTGTGGAGAACAGGCTCTCATTCCACTCAGACTGTAAATAAACCCTGATCACTCTATTGGAGAAAGTGTTTTTGGTTGAGCTGGTTGTTTGAGGCTTGCACTGCTTTTTCTCTGACTCTGGCAGACATGTCATTCAAATTAAATGGAAAAAAGAGTGCGCGATTAAGAATTGATGAATGGCCCTGGTTTATGTTCATTTGAGGTCGATAGAGAGCTGCTTTTAGGTCCAAGGTAAATTGTGTTGAGAGAAAAAGAGAACAGCAAATCAACAGGTGGGGATTTTTTGCATTAGTACAGTCAAATGTGATTTTTACATGCTTTATTGACGTAATCTGCTACTTATTCAAACGCGAGTGCAAGTAGTGCTTGTGGTTTGTGTTTCTCCGATCACAAATGCAGACATGATGTTATGTTTTCGTGGCGCGATGCAACGCAACACGCAAAAGAGCTGATGAGTGTTCAGTTGCAGATCTGAGGGGTGGGTGTGTGTGTGTGAGAGTCGAGCTGATGAGGTGTGTGTTCAGTTGCAGATCTGAGATGTGTGTATGTGTGTAAGAGAGAGAGTGTGTGTGTGTGTGTGTGTCGAGCTGAAGTCATTATAATCCGTAATCATGTCCCGCTGGATGCAACAAATGCCTCGTTTGAAAAGGCTTTTAGTGTTTTTGTGTCGTTGCGGGGATGCTGTATCACATTATAGTGAGGGACGTAATTTTTCTGCCACACGCTTGCCAATCACAACGCTCTGGATCACTGGCCAATCAGAGCACACCTCGCTGTTTCAGCTCCGGTGAGCTCTGTATCAAACGACCCGTTTCAGAAAGGCGGGGCTTAGAGGAGATAAAATAATGTAAAATATGTGGAAAATAATGCGTGTTTTTTTTTTTTTTCTTTAAACCACGCAAACACATTGCATTACACCAAATACACATCAGAATGTTCTTTTTTGGCACCGTCATATGACCCCTTTAAAGGGGCCATATAGCACCCCCCAAAAATAATATTTT
>SCHK01176640.1:0-12998 GCA_004124795.1 Poropuntius huangchuchieni | reverse complement strand
AACTAAACTAAACTACGGAATTGAACAAAACTGAACTGAACCACTGAATTCAACTAAAATATTAAACAGTACTGAAATTGAAACTGTAATTAAACTGTTTTGAACTGAACTGAGCTGAACTGTTTTGAACTGAGCTGGACTAAATGGTTTTAACTGAATTTAATGAACTTCTGAGCTGAACTTTAGTTAGATTTACTGAGCAGAACCAGTCTGATTTGAAAAACAAAAACAAACAAACAAAAACTTTACATTCCTTTAAATGTGACCGTGTAACTATTGTCTTTTATTTGAAAATGTCTGTGTATAAAGGTTAATCAATCAATCAGTTTAATCTAATAGAAATGCAAAATGAAGCTTCACACACACACACACACACACACACAGTATGCTCATGCTATAAGCTCTTCTGTATAACCATGGAGACTGTCTGGATTCATCATAGGGTGCCTAACACCCTGTCCCCAAAATCAAGGGGCTGGAGAGTGTGTGTGCATGTTGAAAGGGTCACTTTGCATTTTCATTAGATTAATGCTGATTAGCCCTGACGCACAGAGATTTGCATTGACAATGACTTTAAGAAATGTTTAAATATCATTAGTATGCATGAGCCAGCATGCCACACTCTCACTAGAGGCCAAGGCCACTGCCTGGTGTCTCCATAGTAAGAGAGACCTTTATCCTGCTTTCCTCTCATTAAAACAGCTCTTGTGGCCCAGCAGACTTTGAGAACAGTGCAGAAAAAGAAGCTATTTTAAAATATTAATTATTTATTGAACTAAAATAATGGGAATACTCCCTGCTTAAAATACCAGCTTAGAGCCCTGCATAAACAGATAGTACCTTACGTATACTAAACATTAAATAATACAATTATTTTTTAAATACATTCTTGTCTATTGCTTATTTTTTGTTACTTTTTCTTTATTTTCTGTGTGTTTTTGCTGGACTCAAATTGGTCTCCTGCAGAAGCAACATTAGAAGAATAGAGATATGAGTCACTTTTCTGAAAAATGCATGACAAATCTAAAAAAACACAGTGATGAAGCTTCAATAATATCTGTCAGAAAGGTTTTTTATGAAGCAAGGGGAACATTTTAAAAGAAACCAAAAGGTTAATTTTAAAATTACTATTATTATTTTTAAACGTGAATAATTGGGGCCTCTGTAAATCACAGCAGAACAAGATGGTTAATAAGCATGCTGGGGTTACAATATATCCTGGTCTTTTCAGCAGGGACGTCCTACTTAAGTCAAGTATCTGAATTATGTGAATATGCGGTTTGTATTTCACTAGGCAAGTTAAGAAAAGAGACTCTAGGATAAGGAATTTTGTTTGAGACATTTGGGATAGAGAGAGAAAGACCAGGCCTGGGCAGACAGAGAGATGGTGTGTGAGTGTGTGTGTGTGTGTGTGTGTGTGTGTGTAAAGGAAAGCACAAGAGGAAACGCTTTAGTGGCATATGCTGCTGTCCATCTCTTCTTTAATCCCTGCATTTTTCCTCTTCTCTTTCCCACGTCCTGAGTGTTAATTGATAAAAACAGGGAGGGAATCCGACCCTGTGACTAATCGCCTCCAGCTCACCACTGCGTGTGCGTGTGTGTCCCGAAGCTGGACAGAATTGTTAAGTCTGCTCTGCATCCTCTCGAGTCGGGCCATGATGTGTGTCATGAGGTGAGGACATGAGAGGTTTACATAACCCATCCCTAAGAGCCAACAAACCAAATGACTATAGCAGAACTCAAGCTTCACAAAACATAAAATAACGCAAGTCATATGACACGCAACTGCCCTCCAAACATGCAAACAGTCTACAGTGTGATCACGTAACACTCAAGTAAACAGACACACATACACAGAAACATCAACCCAATTCTCTGTTTTACTAGTTGGCCAATTTTTTTTTACGAATTTGAACGATGCGAATCATACTGAACTGTGTGTACCTTTTTTATTTAAAAAAAATAAATAAAAAATCAGCTTTTGTATTTTATTGAAAAATAACAGCATGTGGTTTTGGAATGATTTACATGTATTTACCGTACTTTTATGTAACTGTCACCTATTATAGTAAAATAGCGAATTGCATCTATTGACCTTACGTCTTCCAGGCAACAGAACCACAATAAAAACAAATGCTATTGAAACACACAAAATTGCTGCATGGGCTGAACCGGGTTAGACCTTTTGCAGATGGACAGACATAGTGAGTCTGCTGGTGTGGGGTTGGGGGCAACCAGTAAAACCACTAATTGGTGCAATCATAGAATAAGTGCACTAAATCCAAGTCATTATGCCGGCAAAGACAGGAAATGGAGTCTTAGGTTTACAGCTGAAATCACACACAAACACACGAGTGCACACACATATTCAGGAGTGTTTTTCAACTTCTTGTCCCAAGGGTTGATTTTCTAGACTAAAACTTATTAGTGATTAGTTTTGTATTGTATTATATGAAGATTGCATTAAAACGTTATTACATTATTACATTTTTGCATTCAATATTTTGAACATTATGGCCAGTTGTAGTAAACAAAATTGCTTTTAAAAAATAACTGTGATTTTAATGGTAAAAGACTGTAAAAATGTTACAGTAAGTACAGTTTTGAAGTGAAAAGAAGTCTAATTTACAGTATAAACTTTAAGTTGACATTCCCAGAATTCCCTGCATAACATTTCACATTTGATGCATTTTCCTTTAATGTTTCTTCTTACTTTTTTTTTTTTTTTCCTATCAGTTGTGAACATTTGGGTTGTATGTTACATCTAAAGGTGTTAAATGAATGTGAATGCTTATTGCGTTATTTCAGCNTTGTGAACATTTGGGTTGTATGTTACATCTAAAGGTGTTAATTGAATGTGAATGCTTATTGCATTATTTCAGTTTCATATGTGTTACCATGATGGTGTTTACTGTTTGTGTGCACCTCCAATATATGATAGTGTTTTCCTTCTCAGCTTGTGGAAAAGCTGCTTGTAATGATTATTGGTTCATATGACTTTTTAATCACCACCTACTAAACAGATTTCAGTACTTAATGAAACACATTTTTTATGTCAATTTAAGTTAAATCCATAAAACTTAAATGTTGCTACTTTAATTTTTACGGTAAAATTCTGGCAACTACAGCTGCCAGTTATTTCTTTCTTTATTTCTTTATTTTTTACAGTGGACACGGAGTCAGCAGAGTCAGTGAAGAGAATGAGATTAATTTAATTTGATTTGATTTGATTTTAGTCACACATCACATCAGACTCTCTCTCTCTCTCTCTATAAATATATATCTATGGTAACACTTTAGTTTAGGGACAAGTTCTCACTATTAACTAGTTGCTTATTAGCATGCATATTACTAGCTTATTGGCAGTTTATTAGTACTCATAAAACACATATTAATACATGACCGTATTCTACATCCCCAATCCTACCCAATACCTAAACTTAACTACCTTGCTAACTACAGTATTTAAAAGCAGTAAGTAGTTTATTGAGGCAAAAGTCAATAAAGTGTGACCATATACACATATTCAAAAGATAAAAATATGATTTGTAGACCTATTTAGCATTTTAACTGTCAGTATGGAGTACGAAGGAGTTGTGCATTTTATTCCGTAACATTTTAAATGTCATTTCAAACACAGAATACACAATATAAGATGTTGAAAATGACACTGTGGTGAAAATCCATTACTTTCAGGAAAAGAAAAAGTATCAATTTGCCTGAAATTGTCCTGTTTTTAAATGTGCCCAGCTGGGAGACACCCTTAAATGAAATCACAAAGACTCATTTATTCGTGAACACTCACACATAATTATGAAAGTATGTCTTCTTCAGTTTCCTCAATAGCTCTATCCAATCTTCTACCATTCAGACTACTTGATTTTTTAAAACGAACCGAAAATTACGAGAGCAAATGGACAAATGAGGCTTTCGCATGGCTGTAAAGGAGTTTCCCCATATCATATGAATCACAAGGGTCAAGTTTCTCTCCTATGGATATCCACGGCTACATGGAGAGCGTGGAACTTCCACTGGTATGGTAATCTTTTCATGTCATTCCAGCACAGTGGGGAGTTACAGGAATTCCCCCTGTCTCTGGCTGTGTGGGGGACTCATTCATTCTCAATAGGGCTTTTGTTGCCCCCTTGCCTCTACAGCCCCTGCTCCACCATTAGCCCCCCTCTTTGACAGGGAGAGAGGCCATCCTGCCCGGACTCATCCTTAGTGGTCCTTAGCCCTCGTCTCTTGCTTTTCATATGTTAAAGCCCCCCAAATGGCTTTACCACTCTCCTCCTTCTCCTCTGCCCTCGATTAGTAATCTGCCTGCCCCTGGCAACCGCTGCTACCCCGGCAACCGCTTCTGCCCCACTAAACCTGCCCCAGCAACTGCTTTTGACTCCCAATCAGTTCAGGTTCAAATGTGGGCGCAGTCCAGAGGAGGTGGGAACTCGACGGGGATGAGACGAGGGGGGTGCGGAAAGACAGTCCACATATGCTCAGTCACGCATTCACACCATTAAAAACAAACTTTATCTTTTTCGCCCCAAAACATATAATAACAAGCTCAGTTCTTGCCTATTCTATGTTTTAATCTGCGTTTGGCGCATTATGTAGACATGCGCATCTCTGTCACACAGAGAACCGGCTAAATTAAGATTGTCTTTTACTCAGACTCGCATTTGCATGTGAATCCATTTGGTAGGCGCTTCCATTGCTGCCAGTAAGCTACTCTGCAGAGCTCCTCAATGCGAGCGACAAGCCTCGCCAAGCTCTTTCAGCCTCGAACAGGACCCTGCGGCCATGAATATGCATGAGCCGCAGGGAGCAGAGTTTTCTCACAGTTAAGTAGAGGAAACTGGACTCGGGCAGAGATGCCGCATTTGAGAATCACTTCAGGTGGAAACTCTTTTTAGTTCTTTTCAGTAGGAACCCACTTTAGAAACTACCCACCTACATCACAGGCAGACATTAATGATGAATTTAGATACTCAGAACAGCGTTTTTAGTGCCTGAGCATATGACAATGCATGGCAGAAATGTAAGATTGACTCTGAACCTAAAGAGATGGTCTCTGAAGAATTCACCATCAGTCAATTATTAGTTAAAAACACAAAGAATAATCTGTTATGAATCTGATGGAATAAAATGAGTTATCCTGGCCTAAATCTATTGGATTGGTTCAGGTTAAAATAATGTTTAGTGGAGCAGTCGCCTAAAAGTGTTCCAGAAGTTCCATTTGCACTTCCTGAAGCGTCATTATTGATGGACTGAGAGCAGAGTAGAAGAGAATGTGAGCTATTTATCAGGTGCTGTTCACTGCCAGATTATTCAGACCTGAGTCACGCCAAGCACTGGAGCAAGAAGTTTGCCTTAATATTAAATACAAACATTTTTAACATGCCTTAGTCATCTTTCCTCTGATTCATGTACTTAATCAAATCTTTTCAAGAACTACACCCCCAAACACACGTCCATACTTTCTACATTAGCTGTGCGCTTTCTGATTCACATGCCTTTAGCTAATTCAAAGGAACATTTATTACAAAACAGATTGTTCCAACTTTAAATTCTGATGGGATGAGTTGCATTCAAAGCTGTTATAAAATGCACATATGTGACCGCACACTCGATGTTAACACAATGAAACACTGCTTATTGATCATAAAAAACAAAAAACACTGCAATGTACTCTCATGCCATATTGCTTTAAAATAATATCTTTCTGACTGATTTGGCTCTCCCAGAATACATGTACGTTCTCATGCATATGCTACATATAAAAATATGTTACCACATCACACACATGTGAACACGCAAACATACTGTATATATGCATGCAGTGGGAATGTCTCATTAAAAATTCAGTTATCTGTGCATGGTTTGTTCTGAAGAATGCAGTGAAACAAAAGCTCATGGCTATGATCGGAATAGTTGGAAAGGGATTTGTGTGTGTGTGTGTGTGTGTGTGTGTGCATCTACGTATGAGAGAAAGAGTGATTTGCTCCACACCAGGAGGATTAACTTTTAGGGTGGAGTTCACTAAGAATGAATTGCTTTTCTCCAGTTTTCATAGTTTCATTTGACGAAATACTGCTGCTATGATCACTAAAAAATGTAAACAAACATTATTTGGTGTGTCATGAATAAATGGGTCTGCCTGCACTGGCTGAAAGTTGTTGTTTTAATGGGTACAAACTCTCTCTCTCTCTCTCTCTCTCAAGCACTCTTACTTAGCATATAATTAGCCTGATAGCTTATTAAATCTCACATTACTTTTAAGTGATTTAATCGTGTTCAATGGTTCCACATTAATTAGTTAAGGGTTTTTATATATTTTTGTTGCATCAAGATTGTGCAAGCAGAAGCATTTCATACTTGGCATTTAGCATACCAATATGTGTTATTATTCGCTAACAGTTTGTTACCTAGTAATAGCACATATTAGCATGCTGCTGTAAATGCCAAGTATAAAATGCTCCTTGAGTAAAGCAGACATTGCCAAAGCAAAACTGCTACTCTTTACCACATTGGTAACCCAGTGTAATTGAAATGTAATTGAAAATGGCCAAATAATTGAACTATCAAGTCTATTGCTTTTCTCCCAAATACTGAACTACAGCAAAACTCATTTTCAAACACTTGATCATTTCACATTCTCTCTACATACTTTAGTTTAATAGCTAAAGAAGCAAAGAAATCAAGTTCAGAAGAGAACCGCAATGTTGTTGTGTCTTTATTTTTATGACGTACAAATACTAAAGTGCAAAAGGATCCGATTTCACTATGTGCCTTGAGGCACAAGCCACTTGCCCGCTTCTTCCAGTTGTTTTGGTGGTACTGCGGCTTCCTGTAAGCCTCATCCCACTGTGGCTCTGGACCGGGATGCTCCATCGGCATGGCAACAACCATGCGCCCATACTGACTACCGCAGTCTCTGTCCATCGGCTGGTCGTTCTGGTTGGCAGGGGAAGAGAGTGGTGGGAGATTGTTTGGCCGAGTGAAGTGGTTTGGGTTGAAACGAGACCCCATATCCTTGCCCACCCCCTCGCCCCTCTACCCCTGCACCCAAATGACTATATGTGGTGGATTGACCCGGTTCTGGCTTGGGGCTAGCGGGCTGCAGTGAGACGCGCTAACCACTTTCCCATGGCCCGGCAAACACAGCCCCGTCATTATGCTTTAATATCCCATAATATATCCCCTCTGCATGCCCTCAAAGGGGCTGAGACAGAGGGATTCTGTCCCTGCCACTAATAACAGAGGATACCTAATATCCCCCTCCCTTAATGTACACTCAAACCAGCACATAGCTGCCTAACTACTCACATCAACTCCCCTCTGCCCGCTAAATACGGGCTTGCGAGAAATTTCATCGAAAATCAGCCGTGCGGGTAGCTGCCACTGCATTCTCCGTAACAAGGCCCAAATGATTGCAGTTTAGTTTTACAGCTCTCTCCATGGGCTAATAAAGTTGTGCTGGGTTTTTTTAGGGTAACTGGAATGTGAGTTATGTCATAGTTGTGAGGTTTTGTTTATATAGACAGCCAGGCGGCATTGCCATGGAAAAGAATCATGACGGTTTGTTTTGATGTATCAGGAGCAGCAGCATTGAAGTTAGCTTTTGTTTACCAGCATGTATATTGGTGTTTGCACATGTGTTTGTGTGTGACTATGACTGTTTACTTATGTGAAGACAAATGCACATGATTATGCATTTATCAAGTGCTGGTAATGATGAGATATATCAGCCGTGAATTTTTATGTAGTATAACAATAATTCACGTTTTGTGACCACACAGCTTAAAAACAATGTGAATTGACATTCACAACTCATTTTTAACAGTGCTGGGGGTAATGCATTACAAGTAATGCTACATAATCAGATTACTTTTTTCAAGTAACTAGTAAAGTATTGCATTACTTTAAATGTACAACAACGTATCTCAACTACAGTTTCAAATAAGTATTTTTTTTCCCCAACTCAAGAGACAAAAAGTAATGCAAAAGTGTAATGTAATGCAATACTTTCCAAAAAGTACAAAAGTAATGCAATTAGTTATGCATTTACTTTTTTAATGGAGTAATGGAACATTGTAATGCATTACTTTTAAAAGACATTCCCCAACACTATTTTTTTTACATCTGTTATGATGTATTTTGACATGAAACTATATAAAAATGTGAGGTGGGACTTTTTTAAAAATCATAACAAGTACAAGTAACAACATTTATATTAACATTAATACTTATATCTATATTACTTTATAAGAAAAACTATATGAAATTGTTAAGTGTATTTTTCTAGCAGATTTTTAAAATTAATTAATCATGCGGTGTTGTGTAATAAATTTTGATAAATTTGCTTGTAACAAGCCATCAAGTTCTGAAAAACTAATGTGAATCTGCTACAATGACTCGATTCTAAATTCTACTACTGGTTGATGTTATGAGATCCAATTTTATCCCTTGTGGTCTAAGTAAAGTCTTCGGAAAAGCAAAGTTGTTTTAGAGGAAGCTCCAGTTATTACATTTTGATTTAAAGATTACACAAACAAACTTTTTTCTCTTTAGAATAACATGCACTGATGAATCACTCACAATAAGACCAGACATCTGCATTAAGAAAGTAAATAGAGTTCAGTTTGATTTCATGTTGACTTTAAAGCTAACTTTGAGTATTATTATCCATCCAAGTGTGTTCCCAGGATTCATGGGGGTCTTTGGCAATTTCAGTAATGCAATGCTCTTCATTGCACATGTATGACAGAAGTATGTGTGTGTAGCAGCAGCTAAGATGCTTCAGTGTATCGGGTATCGTGGAGTCTGGCCACGTTGAAGAGCTCCATTCAAACAGAGTACAGCTGATAAGAGCCCATCTGATGAATTCAGTCTCTGTGTGTGGAGTAAAAAAAGAGAGGGATTCTCTATCCGGCCTCTGTTCTGTGTGAGAAACCAGTGGGCGAACAGATTGGGCAGGGGGGCTCGCTTTTTCTGTCACCCTGAAGGCCAACACATTTTAATTAGATGGATTAGCTTAAAGGAGGGATACAGCGAGAGGGAGATCAGAGAGTTCCCAGTGCTTTCAACATTCACGATAAAACAATCATCTGTTGATTCACGTTTCTTCTAAATTGTTTGAAGTGCCATCATTGAGACTCCTTTAGCTAACACCGAAAGACCCAAGAAACTTCAGTAAGGAGTATCAGCTCATAAGAGATCTAAAGTCCCAGCTTGGCAGACAGCAGAAACCCACATAATAAATGCATTACTTACCACGAAAGCTATTCAGATAAATTAGCAGTTGTCTCAGACCATTTGCAAACTGTATGGGAATCAGAGGAGCTCCTCAGAACTTTTCTCTTTTCGTCCACAGAACAGATTATTACCAAGAAGCAAGCGACATCTGGAACGTTTTAGCGTCATTATTAATAGAGGGAGGGACTAATCCTGTTAGAACAAACAAGTGTCGAATATATCACATTGTTCTGGTTATTTAGTAATACTCGGAGTTGCATTTTGATTATAACAGGTGTAAGAGTTTATCAAAGGTGCATCACGCAAGTCTTTCAGGCTGATGTTCAAAGGATGCTTTCACAAGGAGCAGATGCTAACGTCCTGATTACCACATGGTCAGATCTTGCACAACGAGCCCAAGGGTCCACAAGAAGATCAATGAGAACCAATCAGAATCAGAATAAACATGTCACTGCGCTCAGGGCAGAGTCCTGTAGACTGCATCACAGCAAGTGGAATGAAATTGAGTTGACTTCATCCGATTCCACAAAATGCTCAAAACTATAGCCTACTCAAACCAGGACCCCTCAGCAGCTCTCTTGCCCCTCACTGACATTCTTTTGCTTTCTAACGGCTTCCTTCGGTCTTTTTTAACATCTCATTTTTGACTCCAAATGCAACACCCTTGGGAACAAGAACATCCACGTTCAGCGTAACTTCTAGTTACTGACAGAGTGTATCTGTTAGCACTGTGCAGATGTCAAGAGGATGACATCACTGCAAATGCACCCCATTCCTCTAAATAAAGCAGTTCTCTCGGCCCCCTCCGGAGGTCCCTGGGGTGTGCTCCATTGCGGACAAAGAGCGAAAATTTATAGCTCATCTTTTTCACATTGACCTAAAGTTCCATGACTTCACTGTTTGAGTCTTGATCTGGCTTCCGCACCCTTCAAATGAGGATTTAAAAACAGGCATAGAAAGTTCTGGATCTTGAAAGATTGATGATGCAAGCCACCATTCAGTGCAATATACAGTCACTGGTGGTAACATGAATCAGATGATGCTTTTGTGCTATCAGCCTCTGGTATTCAGGATTCACCTAACTAACAGTTCTTAAACTATTATTCTTGTCTGTGAACTTTATCCTCTTGGACAGCTGTAATATAACAAGAACACAGAGACATGGAAATCTGCACAAGATAGAAAACTCAGCTGGAACAAAGTTGCTTTGGAACTGAATTGCCCCAATGTTTAGGAATCTTCTCCCAGTGTTGCTATCTATTGTACCCTCTGACTTTTGACCTTGTGCCCATCTTCCCCTTTTGACCCTCAAATGTCAACTGTTGGGGTCACTGTGTTCTCTGGCTCTCTTTTTCCTCACTCTCTCATGGCTTGAAGATGAAGCGGGTCACTGTTCGTGCTTGAATGGTATGTAACATTCCCCAGTGTGAATAGACTAGGGTTCTGTGTCCAATTGCAAAAAATGAGGACAGAAATTCCAACAATTAATAGACAGTTAATCATTATCATTTTTCTGGCTATTGAACAATTGCATTCCACATATGCATTCCTAAAAGTACCATATGATCTTTAGGTTCTGGAACCACCAAGTTAAAGTAGACCAAATCATGGTGAACTAAATATAGAAAACATAATTATTTTAACATTTTGCAGAACATTTGGCAGGTTTTTGGCATAATATGTTAAAAACATATACTACTGTAATAATAATAAAGAAATGTTGGAATCAGTATAATCAGTCAAGTCAAATCAAATCAGTCTCTCAAAATGACTCAAAAACAAAATAAAAACTTGTAAAAACATTAATATAGTCAAATATTACGATTTGAAAAATAAAAGAATAAATTAAAACGTAATTTATACCTGAATTTTAAGCAGCCATTAGTCTTCTGTGTCACACAATCCTTCAGAAATCTGATTTTTATTGATTGTGTTGAAAACACTTATGCTGCTTTATATTTTTGTGGAAACTGTCATACTTTTTTTCAGGATTCTTTTATGAATAAAAATTCAAAAGAACAGTTTTTTTTTCTGATATAGAAAAGTTCTTTGGAACATCTTAAATGTATTTACTGTAACTTTTGATCTTTACTTTTTTTTTTTTTTTTGCTTTTTGCTTTGCTGACCTTAAACTGTTGAATGGTAGAATATTAATTTTATATAATTCTTTATATAATTCACATTCTTTACAAATCATTGATTCTTTTCTGTTATTTACTTTCTATTACTGTGATTTATATATATATATATATATATATATATATATATACAGCCATAAATAAGACAATCCTCAGACATTTGTCCTCTGCATGACTGATATTGAGCAAATCTTTCACTGAACTCCAAAGGAAACCTACAAGCTCAGTGTAGAGTAAACAAAGCTATACTGTATTGTCTTGTGAGCCTCAACCTAAAAGGCCTACATTGTATGAACAGGCTGGTGCAGAAGTGAAGGAGCTGTTGCTGCTAGTTTTAGCTTTAGTGAAAGTTTAAGCTTAGCTAACATGAACAAGTCTATGGACAAAGCAATGACTGGCAGCTGCCGCCCACCTTCTCTGTCTCAACATAATCAGAGTTTTGTGAGCATGTTCTGGCATGGACGCCAATGTCAGGGAACGAGAGTAGGGCCCTGCTAGCGTATGCAGGGTATTAGCATGTATCCAGTCATGCTATATTTAAACATGCCTGCATATTTTAGGTAGTGAAGTGAAGTGGGTGGCTTTGTTTACCCATAAGTGTGTGTTCAGAGCGCAGGGAAAGCAGGATTAGCATGGAGAGTCATATAGCGCATGTCTAGACAGCATCAACTGCCACAGTCAGTGTAGAGCAAGCCATTAGCAAACATTGCTTTCCTGTGCCACAGGTGATTTGAATCAGCGGACTTTTTCACATTTTCTCTTCTGATTTGATAAAATATGTGAAAGCCTTAAAGACATTTATCAAATGATCTCACTAAATTACACTTGGACAGTTATTTCTCTAATTTCTCTCTACAAAGAAAGTACTTTAAAATCCTACACTGTTATTTTAGAATTATTAACATACTATTATGGTAATTATTAGCTTTTATTTTAGTTTTAATTTTAGTTTGTTAATAGTAATTGTATGTACTTTTGTCATTTTAATTTGACTTTATTATTTAATACTTATTTAGTTCATTAAACTAAATTTATTTACTTATTTAATTACTTATTTATTTCAGTGTATTACTCAGACGAACATTTGTAATTTTGATTTAAATTTTTATGTAAGTTTTTAATCTAATATTTATATTTTATTTCAGCTTCATTTCATCACAAATTTTTATTATAATAATTGTATTTTATTTTATCTTATTATGCGTTATTATTTTAACACTTTAAAACATATTCCTTTCCCCTTTTCTCAACTTTTAAACACTGATAACACCCTTTTCCTAAGGAATTTCATGTAACATTTCATATTTCAGATATATTTTGAAATATTTCCATTTATTGCAACCTCTCATAAAATATGCAGGTGCTGATTTGCATTTTGCATAGGTAAGTTCGATTGGATCACACTGAAGATGCGTTGGAATGAAGGTAAACTTGAAATGCAGCTATAAAAATATCTAGATATTGTCAGAATACGAAACACATGTTAGTTCCAGGCGTAAAAGGGAAAGTGGAACAGAGTGGCATGTTATTCTTTTGTTAACATGTACAGTCTTAGAGACTTAGGACAAACTGTCTCAAAAATAATGCTCCTTGCGGAAATGCAGA